>JAHWFP010062123.1:0-18360 GCA_023313725.1 Lithobius niger
GACATTAAACAAACAGGTCCTAATGCATGAGATGTGTCACCTACTACCAAGTTCCTCAATACATGCTATTGAAGCCCATCTGTGAACAGGCATCAAGTGCACCTAGCCACCTAGTATTCTGTGGCAATCGTCAGCGTATCCTAACAAATTCACCCCACAGAACTCTGCTATTTTAACGTCCTGTTTAAACAAATATTTCTGAAAAATCTGAAATTTCTGATAAAGCATTCTAATTGTTGTCTTATTCATTCTAATTTTAATTTGGAAATCTTTCTGCTTTCAGTAATCAACGAATTCCATGCAACGCTTTCCGGAGGATGGACTTGTCGTGGTGGAAAGAAACTAACGAAGCATTTCGATAGAAGATGCCGCACACCACCCACCCATAAGAGAAAAAAACAATGTGTTCTTCTTACCGAGGTCCAATCTTGATGGCTTTCCAGTGCCAGCGATGCAAATTCCAGCTTAGGGTGTTACACCGAAGCTCGAGCACAAAGCTGTTGCTCTCGTTGAGGGCTTGTAAATACTGTTGTGTCTGCATCTTTTTAAATGTGATTTGTGCTCGTGAATAAATCAACCAAGACTAATAGTGAACGAACTGCGCTGGAAGGTGTGAGAAGTTAGAACTTACTCACTTCACGCCAAGTTGGTGCTCAGTATATTTGAAAGTCTTTTGTAGTTGACACCAATCGTGGTAGACATTGGTAGACATGTTTCTCTTAGGCTTTCAAAGATCTAAATGCATGTGGTTAGTAGCACAACTGTTATGTACAACATCTGCCTCAAGATTCAGTGTCTTCTCCACAAACTGTACACTACCCGTGATGAAATCAGCCATCTTTAAATATTGACCACTCTTTCCGCGTTCTGGTTGCAACCATGATATCGCAGCAATTTCTTTCTGTCGCATAATGAATCATCCGTTACTCTATGAATCAGTCATTATCAGCTGAGGATGATGGGATGAAATCCGCATCAGAAGTTAGATCATCAAGAGTACAGGAGAATAAGGAGCGATTGACTATGATTTGACGTATACTGGTGCGTTCCCGATTTATGTGATTCGCTCCTAATTCTAAGTTGTGTTGACATTTTGTTGATTATGTCATCATTCCAGGAATGAAGGTTTAAAAAAAATGCTTGTGCGTTTGGTAGTTTGAAAGTTGATGCTGAAAAAGGGTCGTAAGACAGTCTGGTGCTCCTTGTTCCTAACGGTACTCTTTTTTTGTGCTTCACTAAACGAAATTATCTTCGTTTGCTTCAATTTCAGCACCATCTTGAATTCAGGACTTGAAAAAAAAACACTAAGCTTGAAGAAGATCGGAATAGATGTCCAGTTTTGTAAAATTTCATGTAATGGCTACTAGTGTTTTGGATGTGACGTCACAGTGCCTTCACCTCTTTTTGTTTCAGGTACAGAGGATAATGAAGAGTCGTAGAAGACGTTACCACATTCTGTGTTCATCACGACAATCGGAATTGATATTTTGATTCTGTAGTCATGCCTTCTATTTTACTAGAAGTTGCTAGCAATGAACAACTTTTTTCTTTAATAGCGGAATGGGACTTGATATCAATGAGCTGCAATGTTGTGACACAGATTATTCAAGACAGAGCATTAAGATTATTCTACTTTAAATTAATGAACTATTTTGAGCACTATGCGTTTGTTGCCAAATTTTCAAAACCAGGAGGTAGGACGCTGAAATGAGCAGTTCAAAAAACCTTCTGTTGAATTATAACCAGTTGTTTGACGTCTTCCTGTTATTTTGTACTTACAGTCTGTTCTTTGATAATTCAGGTTTGTGGTGGCAAATCCATTAAGAAGTTGAAATTGGTAGTTGGACTCATCAGTAGTTGGATACTATTTGGAACATGTGTAGCAAAATTAGTGCTTTAATGGCTTCTGCAAGATTCTAGACAGAACTCTTGTGTAATGTTTTGTGCAACCCACCCTTCGTGAAAACAACTAAGAAAAATAGTAGTCTATCTACAAGGTTGTAGCAATTCAATATTTTAATGACTGTTACAAGGTTCCAGGTAGAATTGAACTGCATAATGTTGTGTGCATCATCCAAGGTGAAAGCAACTAAGAAAATGTGTGATACCTGTTGATTGAAGTTCGAGTTATCAGTAGTGGGAATCAATGTGTACCTTGTATAAATTCAGTGTCTTTAGCCTTCTACAATGTTCCAGATAGTATTCAACTGCATAATTTTGTTGTGCACCCTCTCGATGAAAGCAACTAAAACAAAATGCGCGATGCCTGCCAATTGAAGTTCGAGTCATCCATAGTTGGCTTCGATCTGGAAACTTGGTTTTGACCAATGCATCACCGGTAAAAGTAACTAAAAACATAGGCAGTACCATAAAATTGAAGCTGTGGCCTGCCAGTTTGAAATGTACACTGTTGGATGTAAAGTTGGATTTTATCCTTTGGTATTGGAGGGTCATCAGAAAGTGATTTTTACAGATGAGAAACCGAACTACAGCACGCTAATCCCAAATCCTGTAATAGGGTTTGTTTAGTTATCGTTATCTATCAAATTTAACTATCACCATAGTTAAACAGTGTTTAAAGTTGCAGCACAGGAAATGGGATTTTAGAAATGGGAGTGATAATTGCAGCAAGACAAGACTTTGACGTTTACTCGCTGCAATATCATCTGGTGTAGTACAGAGTTTGGTGTACTATTGCGACTATTGTTCACCCATACAGTAAATCTGCATTTCTTTTACACAATGCCAAACAAAGAGGAGTAGTTACATCAATACCAGTTGAAGCAACATATGGCTGAGAATAGTAGAGGCTTACATAGCTTCGTATTTTTCCCCCAGTAGATTACAGTGTGCTATTGTGCCCAGAACCTCATTAGGAGCATTTCTTTATAGAGCTACCACTGAATTTATTGTTTACTACCAAAGCTGAGGTCGCGTTAGCTCAGCTCTGATTTGTGTAATATTGCAAAAAGTAAGGTACTTTTTGATTGGCGTTGCCGTGCTTATGGCAGTAATTAAATCTGCAAGTGGCCATACAGAGCTGACTGCCAAAAGCCGAATTTTAAGTTAAGTTTTTTTCCTTCATACATTATTATTATTATGTCTGTTTTGTGAGTAATGTATAAAAGTCTTCTCGTGTTTGAAGACGCACTTGTCATTATTGTTCACATATCGTTATTTAAGGTTTTGTTTGTTTTGAAAGTGTTGCATTGTGTATTACGTCTTTACTAATAAATACGTACAATTTAAATAGTTGGTCTACATGCATATGTAATTTTTGTGTGAAATGTTCACAAGAACATTGTTAAGCGATCGTTGCACCGAACAAGGTTATAATAATAATAATAATAATATGAGGTTTAACCATACATAAATGGCATGGAGCAGAAAGGGCAAGGCCGCTTATTCCTGTCCAGTCTTTAACAGGAGTTAGCAAACGCGCATGTTAACCAGCGGATCTAGCACAAATTCTGGTCGTTTCAAAAAGCGCTTGAGACATGAATTCCTTAAAATAGCTGTAAAGCTTTTCACAGAGGATGCACTCACGGTCTGCTCGGGCAAGGAGTTCCATGGGTGGACCACCCTCACCCCAAAAAAGTGTCTTCTACACTCCAAGTTTGCAGACACCACTGCCAACTTTAAGGAGTGACCCCTAGTCTTCGTAACAGGGCTGGGGTCAAAGAAAGGCATGTCGACAGCCAAGAAACCTCTAACATGGAACGTCAGTAATGAAAAAACTACAACATTAACCAGTTAACCCTCAGTTTGGAACTTTATACGGTTAAAAAATTACTTAATTTTCGAACCGTACACATGTTCTTGCTTGTTAACCAGGTACACAGCAGCCAGGTAATTTTACTTGGGACTAGGCCTTATCACGGGTCTGTCTCTAGAAGATTTGAAAAAAAAAATCAGTTTAGTTCTTCTTTGCTGATAGCTACTGTACATAAACAAAAAAACCGGATAGTCATATAAACAGGAGTACTGTGGAATTCTAATGCTAATGTGAAACAGAATAAAAGATAACTAATATGGAAAAATGTAACTATTGTGTGCGCGGTGTATCTTGAGTCCTGCAAGTATTTTGTGAGCGGCTACGTCTTTCTGGATGGGGTGGCTTTTGTTTTTGTAACCATCTTGGATATCAACAAGGCACTCTGCTACTAAAAACGTACAATTGATTATCTGTGTTCGTTCTGCGGAGAACTCAAGATAGGCCGCGGACACTATAAGTGACCAATTCATAATACTAGTTGCAAAACAAATTATTAAAGTTAACAAAAATACAAAATCAAATATGCATTGAAGTTGTTGCTAATTGTAATGTATTCCATACAATTGAACACAAGGCTGATACATGGCAAATGCGTGGCATTTGCATGGCTCACACAAAAAGTCACACGTTATTAGATAATTTGGCCACAGCATATATCTGTTCCTGTACAATAGAAAGTCATCGAAAATTAGTAGTTAAAAGTAACACATATTACCTCAACAGGTCAAGAGCTTGCATAGCTAATAGGAGTACTCTCAATTTCGGTCGTCTAATGGCCGACGATGCGTTTAAGTCTGGCCCATTTCATTGGCATACGTCTTTGGTTTTAGTTTTTATTCTACATCTTAAAGGGCAATTACATCCATTTTGGCATGCATGTTTGACTTTTGGATCACCTACACAATAACTAAACATAAGAATTGCGGTAAGAATACGTTACGGACGTCCGATATAACAATTTAATTACTGCATCACCAAAACACGACACGGAGATCGCCGTTGTTTTGCTGGAACGCTCAGAAATTAATGCCGACAGATGTCACTTTTCGATTTCGACTCGCAGCCGATTGAGATAGCTGTATTGACTGTGAGGAGCTCAAGCGTCTGGTGGCCTTAGCTGGCCGGCAGTGTAGTGGCTAGCTAAGGCCGTCAGAAGCTTGAGCTCCTCACAGTCAATACAGCTATCTCAACCGGCTGCGAGTCGAAAGCTAAGAGATCCGTCTGTCGGCATTAATTTCTACGCGTTCCAGCAAAACAATGGCGACCTCCGTGTCGTGTTTTGGTGATGCACTAATTAAATTGTTATATCGGACGTACGTAACGTATTCTTACCGCAATTCTTGTGTTTAGTTATTGTGCAAGTGATCCAAAAGTCAAACATGCATGTCACAATGGATGTAATTGCCCTTTAATGAAGTTGGGTAACCATTTAGAAGAACTTGCAGCAAATCCTATTAACTTTGAAGTCGTGGTTGTCAAATTTTAAACAACACGATCTCAATTTCTTCTAATACCTCCAGTCTGAACGGTTTTATGAACAGTGATGGGGCGTGCTGACTGACCGGAAATATCTATTGTCTTGAAATAATGCGAGATAAAAGCTCATTTAAAGGAAAGATAAAAATAAGCCAAACAGTGAAAATCGTACACTAAAAAGAACATAGTACAGTAAGCCACCTTTATGCGCTTGCGTTTCGTTGGAGTTACGTGACACACATCCGAACAGGCAATGCCATCCGTCTCTTCATGATAAAACCTTTAGCGTATTGTTCGCGATTTGATGACCACGGCATTAAAACGAAGAGGATTCGCTGCAATTTTGTCGAAATAGTTACCGACTCCATTAATACTAAGGCTGGGTTATTAACCAAACCTTTCTTCACCACATTCGTTTAAAAAAACGACACAACAAATGGAGTGGACATCAATTCCTTTCCTATATATTCCAGGACCATACAAAGCTATAAAAATAATAATAATTTATTCCACTAGAACAATACTCGAAGCTCCAGAGCTTGTATGAGCATGCAATACAAAAACACACAAAATTTACAAATACATAAATAACAAATAAATAGCTTAATATGTACATACAGTTATTTACATACTTATAATAATAATAATAATAATAATAATAATAATAATAATAATAATAATACTGCTTTATTCAAGTACAGGTACACGTACGGCACAGGTACTGGCACGAAGTCCTTACAGACTTGTGTGTGCAAGCCATTAACATGTTATTATTTTTTTTTTTTAAATATATCTACTATTATATCAAGTAACTGTTAACATTAATTAAACATTTGGTATTTTGTTCACTTGTCTATTACACTTATACATTATTATTATTTTTTTATGTACACATAAATATTTACAATTAAGTCTATAAGTTATCAACATTAATTAAACAACATGGTATATTCCTTCACTTGTCAATAATTTGCATATATTAAATGGATCTCTTTCGTCTCCTTATTTTTTATTGATTATTTAATAGCCATTTTTTGATCTTGTGTTTCATTTCACTATAATTTTGGATGCGTCTTAGTTCCGTTGGGATTTTGTTAAATTTTGACGGTATAAGAAATTTCATGGTTCTCTTACCATACGAATTTCGCCATAATAATAATAATAATAATAATAAACAATTTGTTGCCGGAACAACAGGTCTGGCAACGATCGTCGTGGGGAATGCTGACTGCCAGCCTAAAAAGGGGTAGTAAGATGGGTGTAAAAGAGTAAATAAAAATAAAAAGGAAATGTGAAGGCAGCAAGGTGAAAACTAATGTAAGATGCAACAATTTTTTAAAAAAAGGTAACATGAAGGTAAAAAAAAAATTCAAAAGATTCAAAGGTGGTAAAGAATTAAGAAAGGTGGGATAGGATCTCATTTGCCTTGCCACCAAGGTTAGACCTGCCTGGGAAACAAAAGGTCTGATGGTATGGCCAGTCGAGTGGAAAAGAAGAAGGGTGAATGGCCAACTGTCACATAACGAAACAAAGAATAAAATATGTAAAAGAATGAAAAGATTTTAAAAGTCTTTACGTTAGTAGAACACCACATTAAAAATACAGTAATTTAAATTGTATGGTTCACCTGGCTGTAGTTAAAAAATTAAGTCACTCTCATTTTACATAAGTTCGCATTTTACTCGCATAAGTTTCACGAAAACAGAACGTCAGAGTTGTTTCTGGGCTGACCATTTGGAAAGACCCTCAGTTGCATCCCACCCTCAGAATTTCAAACCAAGTGCTGACTGACAATCAGATTATATCCGTACCCACGTTCAGAAAATCGGTGTGATACACTTTTTAACCCCTGCTTTTATGATTTGAGGAACGTAATGTATGTTACTAAATGCTCCAAATGTCCTTTATAGTGTCCGTGGCCTATCTTGAGTTTGCCGCGGAACGAACACAGATAATCGATTGTACGTTTTTGGTAGCAGAGTGCCTTGTTGATATCCAAGATGGTTACGAAAACAATGGCGGCCATCGACTAAAGTCGCCCCCTCCTGGAAGACGTAGCCGCTCATAAAATAATTGCAGGACTCGAGATACGCCATACACACAATAACTAGTGAGTACGATGTAAAAGGCCCTTGGGGTGCAAAAAATAAGACCTTGGGGGCGGCCCAGTAAAAGCGGATAAGGTTATGATGCGGTGAAGCATTCTGCCAACGCATAACATGCAGTGGAAGTTGGGACCAGTCAAGTCGTCCACAAGGAGCCATTGGAAAAAAAATATTAACTTGTATTAAAGACTTCACCACCAACGACAAGAGTTACCCTATCAATATAACAAAAAATGTCTCTAATATGTAAAAATGGTTTATTGTATTTCCATGGTTCACTTGTTTAAGTTTCTTCAAACCTATTTTTGCACATGCTGGCTAACGAACGCTGATTTTAATTCGCTTTTCTCACTCAATCAGTAGATCTCCCTTCATTGTTTTGATTATCACTGCACCTTCCCCTCTTACATTATCCACGATTTGCAAAGATTTCGGCCGCGTTGAGATTTATTCGCGACATGATAAGGTATGCTTTTAGTTGCTTACATTTAATATACACGAGTAACTTAGGATTGTGAACGTACAAAAGGTCGCACCATTTTATCATAATCTCTACCACATTTCTTGAGAAATATTTTGTCTATAAATAAAAAATTTACATCCGCCAAATTGACAATTTTTTCCGTTGCTTTCTTCGTTCGCAATTGACTTCAAGTCTGCTGTTAGAAAACTGCTAGTCGGAGGGTATCGTGTTCAACGGCAGAGCAAGAATTGTGTTGAAAATAAGTGGATCCATTCACCGCTTCCAGGAATTTCACGTCAGTGGACACGCGAAGTTCTTCTGTGGGTAAATAGAATAAATGGTATGCATGTCGATCTATGTCATAATGCACATTTACGTGCGGAGCTTCAGTAGGACCCAATTTACCATGAGAGGGTGAACGTAAGCATACGTGGAACACCCAAAGTGCTTACACGCATGTGCATCAGGGACGCATCCCGTCCACAATTGGTATGGGGATATGTCATCCGGAATTGCCTTAGTGCAAAGGTTATTACGCAATAAGGTCGCTTCCAAACAGGCATATCCCCAAAGGATTTAGGGTTTGCTGAACGTCTTTTAATGTGAGGCGCAGTGGCAACCCCGACCACTGCACTGCGATTGAGGTCGGCGCTAATGTTCTGGATGCTCCGTGTCTACCAGTAGTGCCCTTGCAATATTTTTAATTGAAAGGTTGCAGCGTTCCGATAAGCTCTTCTTCTTGGGCGTTCGTGGAGTTCTACAAGCATGGACTGTCCCATTGTTGTCTAGGAAATCTTGTAATTTCCGTGCCCGATACAAATCAACGCACCTTCGCTCACGAGCCTGGTCAGTCGTTGGCCTGTCTCATTCTTTCGACACATATTATCCCCAATAAGGCCATCTGGTATTAAAGATTTATTGGGGAGAACGTAACTAAAGAAGCGTCGGGTCGCTACGTCGACTACCATGAATAAAACGTGACCAGCGCCGAGGACCTCCTGATGACTGACTTCACCGACCGAGACTAGACACTCATGCGAGGCACAGTAGTTCAGTCACGTAATGCTGGATGGCTGCCCCTGCATAATTTAGTGCGCAGGTAGACATCACAGCTAGGTAAAACCTTCCTTATAAATTTAAGGCCCACTAAGGTACCTTTAAGGAGAATCCGTTTTGATCTATCATTAGATACATGCCCTATACGGCGATGTAATAAGTTGATATCCAGCATGGCATTGGCTGGTTCCTCTTCGTATTTATCTTGTAAGTGTAGATACAAAGTAATAGGCAGTCGGTGAGATGGGGCAGTTAGTAAATGTTGGCTCCACTATATTGAATTGCGTATAATAGTGGGCACCTCTATACACATAATAGGATCACGAGGTAACAAAACAACTGGGTTATTTAATATGGACCGCAACTGCTTCCCTTCAACGGCAGAAATCCTCAACCACCTCTTGGGAACAGTGGTCTCCATGTGTGTGGGTGTGTGAACAAAAGGGGAAACACGATCATATCCATAGGGGTAACCAAACATTATGTTGACCATGTCCTGAGCGTGTGCTTCCTTAAGCTCCCATTGTATACTACACCCATTTATATCATAAATTGGATCCACTTTCAGCATAACATTAAACAATAGTGCGGCTCACCATACATGATCAAACTGCATGATGCTTTTTGTTCACGCACGTATACACCTTGGTGTTGGAGGTTGGAAATTAACCCATTGTTCAACATATGTGATGCCAACAATAAATTTTTTGATGCAGTTGGCATCTCGATGACGTTACGTAAAATTGCAGTTTGGAGTAATTGGCAGCTGTTGCGATCATACTAGAGACACGGATGTATCCGATCAAGACCCCATAAGCGCACACGTCATCAGACACAACTGTCTCCTTACTCTAGGTCGTGTCTGTCTGTCTATATTTTTATAACAGTGGTAAGCAACCGTAAGTGTCGATCTGAATTCGAGTGTGCAGGATTCGGCCGCCGCATCAACATTACGATTATATGCATAATGAATCGTAGAGTCTAATACGACCTGTCCATCCTTGCCTTGCCGTGAAACCGTTGATTTTGATTCACAAAATTGTCATTTTGGCCTGACCTAATTTCGGTTGCTAATCCAAATGCCTGATGATCGTTGAAAGGTAGGCTACTTGTTCTGGCTTAATTGCCGTGGTCCCACTGGCATGGTGTCTTGTTGGACAAAATTAGAGGTTTGGACCGGAGCTCGTCATAGGTGGTCATTGGACGAAGTTTCGTTTGGTGTGACACGGTAATCGTGACTTTTGGTGCTGCACACACTACTTAAGTGGCCGAACCCATAGCTATGTGAGCAGTGTGGTCCCGGAGGGTACTCAGACGGCTGCACGTGAGCACAATCTTTAAAATTATGTTGGGAGCTGTGACAGTATGTATAATACGGGCCATGTTGTTGTGTACGTAGTCTTGATGATTGAATGCGTTGCGCTGGTCTGGATGTTGATAAATGGGCCTGCACAGCAGGGTTGAAGTGTTGCAGGCCCATCTGTTGTCGCCGCAGTGAACTATTGTAATAGACACTATTTCGGTCCTGTAGCTTGTTGTGGTTGGTAAATGTTTTCTGTTTTGACGCTGCAGTGGAACGTCAAATGACTGTGCCGCAGGCAACTGGGCTGTAGTATTATGTCCACTCGGTGTGCCTGCTTGCACTCTTATGTAAGTTAGCATGGATGTTGTGGTTAGGAAAAACTGGTATATTATTGTGAGGATAGGTTAGACTGTCAACAATTTCTGCCTGCAGTAATACAAAAGTCAGTTGCTGTCCAGATTGTATGTGTGTCTCGTGTCTGACTGTCAAAGAAGGATGTTAGGACTCCCCTTAAAGTCCGTATACACGCTGGTTTTATGCTAGTGGGTATTGCATCGCTACTATTTCACCCCTGAGCCCAAGGGCACACCTAATATAGCTGGGAACATCTTGCAGGCGCATGCGAATGGTCATCAACTCGCCGAGACATTTCATTTGTTAAAGTTGGTCCCATCTGATGGACATAGCTTTGAGCCTGAAAGTGTATGAGTAGGTTAGGACCCATCGTACGCATTAACATAATTTTACATGCTGCATTTCTCTGATCCCAGTCACGTATTTGCTGTGGTGTTGCAGCTGCTGGGTCTGGTGGTGGTGCTTCTAGAATTTCTGGAATTGAGAGCTGCGCTTCAACTGAATAGGTGGAGAGGGCCATCCAGATTTTGAGTGTATCGAAGTCTGTCAGCAAAGTAATTCACTTGTAGTATCCAGGGAGGGAGTTTGACGTTGAACTGGTCTTGGTTCATCATTATGTGCCCACAGTTGCACCATACAGTTAGGTTGGTGACGTTTTCTTTCCCGAGAGACGTTAAATATGAAGATGAAAAATTAGCAAAATTTTACCACTACGCTGCTGGTGAAGCTAACTGAACTGCTATTAAATACCAGGGTGTTGAAGCTTTGTACCATCAAATATAAACAACGTTGGATGAGTTGCATTAAAATATTAGGTTGTAGGAACCCGTAGTGCCAAATCAGCATTAGTAGTCGGCCTATTTTGGTGTAGAGCGTGGTACTATCCAATGACACGGGTCTCCGTCTGTAATAGATCATAATAAAGAGTTGGAATAATTTGGTGTAACACAGATTGGTCACTAATAACATTCGTTAAAGGGCAGAATTTTGCTTCGATCACTCGGCTAAAGAGTCCAGGGACAGCGTTATGTTGTGTGGTTAGTAGTGGCAACGTATTGCATGGTCTGAAAATACTTGCATTTATTCGGCTGGGTTTATTCCCTACCTAGTTACCTCGGTTTCGTCCACTCTCCATACTAGTTGATCAGCCAAACATGAGTCGTCTTGCCTTTCGTGAATAAAAACACAAAGTACCAGCCACAAGTGTAGGTCTCTTCAACGGTATCGTGGAAGGTCATGGCAAATAATCAAGTACACCTAACAGGCCACAATTTCAGGGACGGTCGCGCCGTATTAGCAAAAAACCGTTCTTCCATATCAGTTGTGTAGAAAGAAGAGGAGGCGAGGATGAACCCTTGAACAATCGAAGAGTATTGGGGAAACCGACGTAACAGAAATAGTAGAGGGAAATAATAGATTGTATGAAAAATGAACAATGAACAATGATGTATGAAAAATGTCTCCCCCCCCCCCCCCCCGCGTGGCGCTACCCCTGCCTTAATCCCTCTCGTCCATTCTCCGCTACCCGTCTCCCCACCCCATCTCACCCTCACACAAACTTACCGGCAAGCCACCTCGTCCTCTTAATTTCAGAACGGTAGCGTCTAACTTCAAAGCGGCTCGGTAGATGACGCCACTACCACGCAGGCGTAGCCTTCCAAGCAGTCTTCTGCGTGGCGACGCCTCGAACTGCAAACCGCAAAACGTAACGAAAGGTAAAGAAAAAAGTGAATGCTTCGCTGCACCTTAATAATAAAATGCAGGGATGAAATAAAGGTAAACTAGGCGCTTGGCTAGCACAACACTAAATCACGTTTTGGATTTCAGGATGACTCCGCTACTAATGCCCACTGACATGGTGTATCCTCCACACCTCTTTTCATGATGGCTATGGAGATTTGCTGCACCCTTTATTAAAGAGGGAGTTTCAGTGTCTAAGAACGAATTGATTGCTTCGACCAACTTAAGCTGCTGTTTTAAATTAATTTTGTAATTTTTCAATTATTTTCTAGGTTTTTTTCAAGGTCTCTCCCTGCCTTTAACATTAGTAGTCAATGTCTTGTGTGAATAAATTACATTTTCACGTCACTGGAATGGGTAACTCGAGAGATACTTTTTTTATTATTTCTCGTAGAATACATGTAAACACATTTCCTTCTAGTAACATCTCTTTTAGGGTACTCCAGGAGCAACAGGAAGGAGGGGTGTCTACAACACAATTCTGCCCCATATTCCACCATTGGTACCCAGTCCTGACACCATGCGGCCAGTCGAACTATAGTACCCATTTTTACTTTTGGGGAAAACGTACGTTGAGAATTATGCTGTGTAGGTTTTCATCGAATAAATATTCGTGAAAAATATCCCTTATGCTGCGAATAGTCCTATCATGTGTTATTCAATTCGCCAAGCAGTAGCATTTAAACGGTTTTAAATTAAGCGAGGAACGTGTCTTCTTTTTCAAGCCACGGCCGACTGACGTAGAAATTGCGTCATTTGCCTCCCACCGAAAAGGCCTGGTTTTCGCGCGTGCGAGGAGGTTGATACCTGTTAACATTGCTTTGGTAAATAAGATTTTGGCGATGTTAAGTCATACGGTCTAGAGGCCAGAAAGCTAAATCTGCAGTTTCTCTCCCGGGCGACCTTGGGATAAGTGGTGGAAATCCAAGGCAGGAGTTACAACACGAATACTCCCACGTTCTACGGACTTTTGTGTATTTATAAGCTCCTGTTACTACTAAAAGCTACGGCACAAACAATATTTAGGATGTTATAGGTTGCAAGTAGCGATTGAAGAGGCACTATCACCAATTGAAAATCGTACGAAAATACCGTAGTGACATTTCGAATAAAATAAAACAAAATAGAAGAAAGTAGAATAGAAGGTATCGGCCAATGAGCTTAGAGCTTTTTGAAGGCCAAGCTGGAGATGTTAAGTGGAAGGTACCGCACCATCATGACAGTTGTTTTTTGCCAAATGAGGGAGGAAACCGGAGTACCCAGAGCTTGCGCCCAGCTTGCAGCTTGCTCCCAGGTGGGCGCGGACGTACCAAATTTTGTCTCGATAATTAAGGAGGTCGTGGTTTGTTTGTTACGTTAAAAGAAATGGCGTTGAGCATTCCTCCGCTTGATACAAGCAAGTAGATCGTAGTACACGGTGCTATATGTTGCCAAATTCTGCTGACTTTAGTCTGTTATAGTGCAACTTTAAGTGTCTTTTTTAATAATAAAATTTTGAAATACTCAGCAGGATTAACCTGGTAATTGTTTTGGTCGCTTTACATCACTAAAGTGTGCGCTGCCTATCTTGAGTTCGCCGCAGAACGAACACAGATAACCGATTGTACGCTTTAGGCAGCAGAGTGCCTTGTTGATATCCAAGATGGTTACAAAAACAATGGCGGCCGTCGATTAAAGCCTCCCCCTCCAGGAAGACGTAGCCGATCATAAAATACAGGACTCAAGATACGCCGCGCGCACAATACGAACCATTTTTACCTTGGCGTCCCTATTACCAATTTTGCTTTTAGGAGTCCCTGAAAAAAAAATAATCCTTGAAAAACAAATTTCCTGGGAAAAAAATCCCGGTAAACCAGTCCCCAGAAGAAAAAAAAAACAGGAAAGAAAATCCCAGGGATAAAAATTCCTGGAAAGAAAATCCCCGAAGTAAAAGAAAGGGCCAACAAATAGGATAAAAGCCATCACAAACAAAATAAAACACTTTTAACATTTCGGTATCATTAAAAACACTATCAATGCCTTCATCATAGAATGAAAAAAAAAAGAAAAAAATATCCTCACGTTCTCCAGATCTGACCTAGACCTGCCACGACACCATGAACTTCACATTTGATGGTCATCAGTTCTCGACAAATTGTTGAGCACCAAATGTTAAGTGCGTAATAATGTTATGGCAGGTTTTATCTGGTCTGGAGAATGAGAGGTTTTTTTTTTTTTAATCTCTGACGAAGGCATTGGAAGTGCTTTTAATGATGCCGAAATATTAGAAGTGTTTTATTTAGTTTGTTCATGTGTCTTTTATCTTATTTACAAAGTTTTATCGCTCTTTTCACTCTTGAGCCAAAAAATCGCAAGATGGAGGGGCTAAGACGAAAATTAATTTCACTATGGAGGGAACTAAGGCGAAAATCAATCTCACGATAGAAGGACTAAGGCGAAAATTATCGTAAAATGGAGGGAATCTGGGGAAAATTACTGCAACATGGAGAGACTAGGGTGAAAATTATTGCAAGGTGGAGGGACTAAGGTGAAAATTGTCGCTAGACGATGGAGGGACCAAAGTGAAAATTATCGCAAGATGGAGAGACTAAGATGAAAATTATCACACGGTGGAGGAACTAGGTCGAAAATGAATCTCACTATGGAGGGACTAAGGCGAAAATCAATCTCACGATAGAGGGACTAAGGCAAAAATTATCGCAAAATGGAGGGAATCTGGCGAAAATTACTGCAACATGGAGAGACTAGGGTGAAAATTATTGCAAGGTGGAGGGACTAAGGTGAAAATTGTCGCTAGACGATGGAGGGACCAAAGTGAAAATTATCGCAAGATGGAGAGACTAAGATGAAAATTATCACAAGATGGAGGGAGTTGATGACAATTATTGCAAGACTGGGCGACTAGGAGGAAATTATCGCAAGATGAAGGGACTAGTGGAAGCTTATTGTAAGATAGAGGGACTAGGTGACAATTATTGTAAGATAGTGGGACTAGGCGAAATTATGGCAAGGTGAGGCACTAAGGAGAAGATGGAGGGGTTAAGGCGAAAATTATCGCAAGATGGAGGGACTGAGGTGAAATTATCGCAAGATGGAGGGACTTGGTGAAAATTATCGCAAGATATAAGGACTAAGGCGAAAATTATCGCAAGATGGAGGGTCTTCGGCAAATATTATCGGATAATCAGTGGTTAAAGCCATTGAAATAAAGTTTTTACCTACCATTTCGATTTTACAACTTCCATCCGATCATCGTCACGACCTGCTTTCACGGAACGGTGTTTGATTCTGGTTGATTGTGTTATTACCTTGTTATCCAGAATGCCACCAGATATTTAATAGTTTCCTTATGATGTGTTAATATTTTGAATTATGTGGGTACTTAATAAAAATAAATTGTTTTGGCAATGTTAGTCTTATAATTTTTACAAATTGTATAATTTTCAAGATGACTGACATAATAAACTTCAGTATCGTAATAACTCTGCAATGCACTGAATTATGGCCCCGAGTTGAGAGATTGTTTGGGAGAATTTCGGTCCGTAGGACCCTCCTATGTTGTTGACACGTTATGGGTAGAAATTCTGTTTCGCAGATTGCACCCTGGAGGGCGCCACCGAATGCTAATTTCATACATGCGAATTTTTGAGCCCTCCATGGGTTAAGCTGCTATGAGTCCATACACAAAAGATGGCAAGGGAGGATTTAGACTTGATGGCGCGTCAACGGCTAGGTCATTAATGCCAACCTCAGTCACCGTGCAGTGGTCCCAGTTGCCACGCAAGAGAGATGGAGGTGAATTCACGTAGTGTGAAATTTTCGGACACAAGGAGAGGGCAGTTGATATGGTGCGTCGCGTATATACTGAAATATCAAAACAACTGGGTAAAGAGCAAAACGTAAAGTCGACAGATATTTCGGTCAAATTCGAACTAATTCTACGAATTTTACGGAAAAAAAATCAACGGATTTCCCAAATTGTCTCCCTCTTCATCGTAACGAGACGGAAGGGAGGGGGGGGTGCATATTTGATGTTTGTGACGTCATTTACTAGGAGTAGGGTTGCAATGGTTGTGACTAAGTGTGACGGATGAGGAAGGGAGTCAAAAAATTGCAAAATTTGTGTGACGTTATTTGCGTATAGTCTCTATTCGCATACAATAACGACGGTGGCGTGAATCCAGTTCGACGTAAATGCACATTACTGCTCTGGCCCCTAAGGAGAGATGCGAGGGACCATCACTAACCCAAACAATCTCTCCACTCGTTATTACAGTAATAATTACATGATTATAGCAATAATAATAATCACGTGACGAGTTTAGCTTACAGTATGAATTTTGATATGAATTTGCACTTCAAATGTTATTACAATTTATATCTAACTACAGAACTATTACAATTGTTATTACAATTACATAGAACTATTTATACACAAACAGTATGACAACGTTACTTTTGTCACAAAAAAAAAAAAGGATTACTGTCTTTGCCAAAATGCAAGTTTTAAATTGTGAACTTCTTTGTTGTTATTATTCTTGCTATTTTCATGTCATGTAATGCTCCTGGTGAGCGATTTGACATTACTAATAAAGTTAAAGTTAAAGCACGGACTCGGTTCTCTCATTTGTAAAGGCGGTATACTGTAAGGTTTGGCCTCAACCTCCCATGTTAGAGCAGATGGTTTCGTCAAGCAAACGCCGACTGTGGTAGAAATCACCTGTTTTGTCTCCTGACTCGACGCCAGTTCACCTTGTCACTTCGGTAAATACAATATTCTGTCAACGTTGAATCGACTGGCCGGGATCTGGGAAACGAAACGCACAGCTTCACGTAGGGATAGATCCGGCAGGGCCGCTAGGTGATCGTCAGAGACACCGGATGCACTAATTGCGGCGGAAGAATGCTGCTGTAACTCAATTGACCTTGCCTGCTTTACCGTTCCGTCCGAGCAACTCATGGCTGCCCCAATTTAATGTATGACTTTTTTAACCAGTCTTGTACGATGCAAGAGTATTGTAAATTGAATGATGACCATTGTTAAACTCGAGGGTTGCCATGCCAACAACGTGACCATGCTGTTTAAGGGCAGCAATCGCCTAACCCAATTCCTTCATTCCAATCCAGCCAAGCCAAGAGTAAGTGCTGTTTTTCGATTACAGCTTAACCAGAAATGTGCCCTCCCTATTTTCCTCCCTTCTGCCCCAACCGTTTCATAATAACAATTCACCCCATCAAAATATTGTAATTTAGCAGTGTTACATCAAGCCAGGCGAGCACACGACGTCTACAATTAATCCTGCACTAATGAAACACCTATGGCAAACTTCTGATTAATTCCTTTCTCATAACTTCACTGTTCCACTATAAGCACTACCCAAACCGAACTCATTCTCATGTCCACCCGAACGTAGTCCTGGATCCCAGCATCACTTCCAGACGACCTTGTCACAAGGGATAAGACATGAAAGCGATAGTTACACCATGAACACTCCCACATCCTACGGACGTATGTACATTTATCAGCTGCTGTGATCAACAACTTAAGTACTAATCCCCCATTGTCAACGTTCCTTGAACATGTAGCTGCCAACTTCCAAAGAATATTTTATAATTCTTTTAGTTTTTTAAAAATATTTTTTGTAGCCTCAGGTCAGCTGAAGTGAGTTTTTGCATTGGTACGTGAACTGGCTCAAATTGAAAGCAATTCCTTATCCAAAACGTTTTAACCTAAAAGTGTGGGACAGGTAAACAGGGAGATTTGAAGGAAACTCCAAAGTAGGGCTGAACTGTAGAGTTCAAAATAGCTATAATTCAGTCTCGTATACCTGCCGACGGAGTTTGTTAAGTGTTAAATTCCACTGCACCAGTCCTTCAATTGACCAATTCATGTCAGTTTGTTGGCTGGAACGTCGTGTTGATCTGTGTGCGTAGACGTAACAATGTTAACGTGCTTTCAAGCTATAGGTTTGGACATATCATTATTGTAGGTCAAGAATTCCCTTTGTAGCAATCCTAGAATAAGCCCGGCTCTAGTAAAGCCGTCATAGCGGATGTATTTTAGGGGCGGGGGAGGGGATTAGATTTA
>JAHWFP010062138.1:0-10130 GCA_023313725.1 Lithobius niger
AACACGTAGACCATCCAGGTACAAAGCCAAAACTCGTCGTTTAAGAGAATATCATTTTCCAGAATAAAAGAAAGCATCTGTGCACAGACTATGCGTTCCATAACCTTACATGGCACGCAAGTCAATGCAATAGGTCGATAGTTCAGTGGATCAGATGCATCTCCGTTCTTGAAAATCGGGGTTATGTTAGCCGGTTTCCAAGTTAGTAGTAATTTATTTATTTATTTAAAATAGTCGTAGGACCATAAGGCATTAGAACAACATCTAAAATAAAAACAAACAACTCCAATACAACTATGTATCAGAGTGGCTGCACTGTATTGCAGTATGCTGAGCAACCAAACTCTTGTTGAATGCAATAAAGGTTTGATTTTGCACAGTGTCACTTGTAAAATCATTCCAGTCACAGATAGTTTTTGGAAAAAAAGAACTGGCCAAAACATTTGTTCTGCACTGAAATCTTCTGATTTTCTTAACGTGATCATGCCTCCCAATGTAGTCAGGGGACACAAGGTAGTTGACAGGATTCAAAATTGTGTCCCTGTGGAAAATCTTATGTAACAGTCCAAGTCGCCGGTCCCTTCTGCGAACACACAAAGGCTGCCATCCTAAATTGTTCATCATGCCGGACACGCAGGCATCATAAGTGAATTTATTAAACACCATTCGGGTAACACGACGCTGCACGCCTTCAAGAGCATCAATTAAAAATTGAGAACCTGGGTCCCAGACTGCACAGCAGTAGTCAAGTTTAGATCTAACCAAAGCATTAAAAACTAATTCTCTAGTGCGTGGTGGACTGCCACAAAGTACACGGTTTATAAACCGACTTTGGCATTTGCGTCGGCACAAAGACTCAAAATATGGTCATTCCATTTCAGCTTGTTAGTAATTTGTATTCCCAGAATAGACAGTTTATCCACTACCTGAAGAGCATCTCATCCATAGTGTACTTTGGAATAACCACATTTTTATTTCTAGAAACTGATAAAACTTTGGTCTTGCTAGCATTCAGATTCATTTTCCACTTGATGCACCAGTCTGTGATACGCTCCAAATCATTTTGTAAAATATCTGTATTCGTAGCCTCAGAAATAATTCTGTACAATGTTGAATCATCCGCGAAGAGTGCCTTATTAGATTCAATGACTTAGGTTAAGTCGTTAATGTAAATTAAAAACAGAATAGGGCCACTAACTGATCCTTGCGGCACGCCAGATGAGACGGGAGCTTCCGTCGACCTTGCACCGTTTACAACCACAAACTGTTTCCTGTCCTGAAGAAATGCACCATACCAGTTGACAATCTGTGCAGACGCACCGTAGCTTTTAAGTTTCAGAAGTAACAGGTCATGAGGCATTGAGTGGAATGCTTTAGCCATGTCTAAGGCTACAAGGTCAACGGTAGCTGCTTCGTCAAGCCCAGTAGCAATGCCGTGTATCATATCTAAAAGCAATAGTTCACATGATGATCCTTTTCGGAATCCAAACTGTCTCTGAGAGAGAAGATTGTTCAGTTCCAAATGTGCTACAAGATTGCTAACAAAGCAATAGTTCACATGATGATCCTTTTCGGAATCCAAATTGTCTCTGAGAGAGAAGATTGTTCAGTTCCAAATGTGCTACAAGATTGCTAACAAGTACATGCTCCATCATTTTGCAGCAAATAGAGGTCTACCAGTCTTCATGGATAACTCAAAAATCATGGAAAGTGGCTTGCAAATTTCAGATTTAATCTCATGATAAAAAAAAGCGGACAAACCATCTGGTCCAACACTCCGTCTCGGTTTCAAGGTTGACAGTGCCTGCAAGACAGTTTCAGATGGGAAGATTAGACAGTAGCACTCAGAAGTTGTGGGGACACCAGTGATTTGTGGAATCAGCAGGTTGTCAGTCACACAATTTCCAACAAAAGTATTATTTAAAATGTTGGCCTTGGCAAAATTTTCCGAGATAAACTTGCCATCCTGGCGCAAAGGGGGAATCCCAATCTTCAAAATTCCATCCTGAAGTCTCACAATCGCCATTTGAAAACTGCTCCAAAATTACCGCAGCGCTCCTTCATCATGGCCGCCATTATTGAAAACTTGTATCTTGTATTTCGATTTTATTGCTTTTATTTTAGGCAAAAAGCCCACAACACTAGCTTAGTTGTGAATTAGGAGGGGCTTCCTTCATTGGTACTTAACCTCACATACATGTGGATACAGACAACCTTTTAGTGTGATATTTTTTATTATGTTGATCTGTAGCAACTTCTATGAAAAATTTTCACAACGATCGTTACCTGTCTTTTAACTTTAAAGTTAAACATCCAAATTAACTTAATGCGTTATAGCATTCACTAAGCTAGTCTATTTATCCATTTTTATACTTTATTAATAATCTTTTGCCCCCAGAACGCTTCCATTAGTCCGAACTAATTCGACATCGGCAATCACCGGACACGAATTATTATGTAAATATTTTTGCTCTAAATCTCTACCAAAACTCCGACTGTGACCATCAGAATGTGTGCAATAGCTTGTCCTTATATTAAAACCAAATATCTTGTAAAGATCTGTTCCCAATGCCAATCTAAAGTCATTCTGTGCAAAGAAACTCTGTCCCCCCCAACCTAGTTGTAGTGTGTAACACTGCAGTTTACCATTAAAGCTTATTTAATTTAATAGTAATGATTTATTCATTACCCAAACCAAAGTACTAAGCTTTAACAAGAGCCAATTCATGTTGTTCATATGTAAATACTCAATCAGTAATCAATATCCCAATGTAAAGGCCTTTCCCAATGTTCAAGAGTGGAAAAATCAATTTGGCCTTTCTTTTACATGTCCCTACTCGTTCAAACGGCTCTGCACCAAAACCCTTTGCTCTACCGACTTTCCCATTGTTCTCCTGGCCCTCCACCAATCAGACCCCGCAGCTCTCCTACCCGTCCGCACTTTGGTCGAGAAAATCCGCTGCTCCAGCATAAAAAGCCCCAGTTGCCCTCCCTCTACAGCTCAGTCAGCACAGCTCACAGATCTCTTAAGCTAGAAGGGTCACGCCGGTCGGGAGTGGAGATGTCGCGTCCGTGGTTGCCATTCCGGGCAAAATGGTAGTGGTTCTTATGTAACTAGTTTAACTTTAGAAGTTTATCTTTAGGACTCCCCAATTCTAAATTCATAGTCTAATTTAAACTAACCTCTAGCTTAGAGTCTTTATGGTTGGTAAGCCAAATCGGCAGTTCTGGTCCCTACCACCATAATGTTAGAGTAGGCATTGCTTTCTAAAAAGCCAAGTTCATTCTTTGTTCGTTTTTAAATGTAAACAAAGGGACGGTTTGATCCTCGTGGATTCAGGGAAAAATAACTGTTGGACGACTTGAAAACTACAGTTGTCAAATATAGTTCCAACTTAGCGGACGCGGTTCAGCTTGCTGTGTATTCCAGGATTGGAACCCAAGATAAAAATACTTTTTCTAATCGAAATTAAGTGTGTTTGAGAATCAACATCGTTGTTCTTGTGTAAACTGAATTACTAAAATGTAAATTCAAGCCCAGTGCTTTTCAAACTTGTTTCTAAAACTAGTGAACTATAATTGTAAAAGTGTTTTATATATTCATTTTCTGATGTTTTAAATAAAAACCAAGAGTTTTAAACTTCAGGTTCGTTCCCTAGTGATTAATTGTTTCTAGTGTAAATTTTCAGCAATTTAAGCAATTAAATTAATCCACCGTTGGTAGCAGTGAAATTACCTGTAGCATTCAGGTTAGGCTTTAGTTAGGACCCGACGCTCCATCCCCCAAGCCGGGATTGTAGCCCTTGCTGTGCTTATTATCGTAAAAAAGCCGTAATAATCATCACAACTTGATGCTAAACAATACTCGTCAACCAATGATGTCGGGGGCGCTACAAGCACCTCAGCCGTTGTAGCGTCCGCCGCTACAAGCCTTGGGATTTTTGTTTCCAGTTGTTCGACTCGGAGTCCGGGCCAGGTCCACGTAATAGATTTGCATAAGATTTGCATTTGAATAAGAATTACCTCTTCTGGATGTTGCCGACAATTAAGAAGTGGCACAGCAGCACGATCCTCAAGCCAGGCCCTCTTTAGGAAGAACTAACTCCGAATTCTTTGCTTTTTTAATGATCCTTTCATGGTTCCATCATAAGAACCAATAACACGGCCATTGCCTCACTCTTTGATCTGCATATTGGCGATTAGGACTATGTTACGAAGCCAGACGCACCTACACGGATCCCACCTTTGCCAGTCACAACACTTGATACCGATCCAACCACCCAATAAGAGGTGGTGTCTTGATACCGTCCAGGCCACTTCTTTTTAGTGACACGCCTGTCCCTGTACCTCCAATATCGCTTCGCCTGCCCCCACACCTCGTATCACCGACTGATCCACCTGCTTTGTAATCTCCCCTTCTCTCCCCCTCGAACTGTCCCCGATCCCTGATGCTCTTTCTCTGTCCTCAACAGCTCTTTGAATTACTATCCGTCATGAACTACACGGATGCCAGAATGATTTAGCTCACTTAGGCATTACTACATCTTCTCCTCTGGCGATACCTCGTAATAAGGCTAAGCTCGATATTCCAAGTCCTCCGGCACGACATGGCATGCTCAGCACTGTACTACGTCCAGTACTTGGCGATCCTTTTATAGACCTACCCAGTCTCAATCTCCGCACGATTCCTCATCTTCTAAGCCTCGATCTGCTCAAAGCCAATCCCACCGTTTTCAGGCATTCTCCCTTTCCATCTCATGTTAAGCTCTAACCCCGTTTTTATTCTCCAGACTTCGGTCTAGGTTTCCATCATTCCTTTACTAAGTCCCACCATCTTTGAACTCTCAGCCTTCAACAACTGCTTCTCACATTATAACATCATGGTCCTAAGCTTCCTTATCCAGGGCCTTTCGCGACCTCTGCGCCTGCGGTATGCGGCAATTCGGCAACACCGCCACTTTCGTACCGGGTTTTCTTGGGTATCGCCCATTGCTTGGACGCCTCCACTCGCCTATTGCCCATTGCCCTTCTTATGTTTAAAAAAAAGAAATGCGACATACCTTCACTCTTATCCCTCCCTCACGCAGCGTCAAGACACCACCTCAACAAACTACCTTATCCACTTGTGGGAATCTCGCTCGTTGTACCTCCAACCTATTCACGAGCCCTGATCGTGTTGTGCATCCTCACTTATATGATTCCTTGTTCCCTTTTGCGGTTTCTTCAATGCTACATTCTGCACTCTACATCGATCATCAGACGCACTAGCTATTTGGCAACTCACCCCTTCTAGTTCCGGCATCGTCCATTTCCGTCAGATAAAAATGTCCTCGGATTCATGATCCACAGCCTGGTCTTCGCCCTACTTTCTCTTCTGATCTGTTATACTACCAGCCACGCCCTAGACCTTCCAATCCCGGACACTTCCTAGACTCATCCACATTGAGGTAAAGAAATAGTCATCATTACATGTCCCTTTCATTTCTCAGGCCCAGAACACAATGCCCATCCATTCAGTTGTGACTCCCTTATATGTTGTGGCAAGCCGCAACTACGTTTCCACAGACCATCGTAGGATTGTCGCTGATCCTCTCTGTCCTCTTTTACATCAAGAACTCTTCCTTGTCTCCACCTTCAATGTCTTTCTTATGTAAAGATTGGTTAGGCAAACCGGCACCAAAAATCAAAAACTCGGGGACTCTTATTTTTTTTCTCAGCGCTCGTGGGAGAGATTGCGTGAGCGCTGGGCCTATTTTTCACCTCCAACTTTAAAATTCTCTATCTTCATGTAAAATGGACCAAAACGACTCTGGTTTGCAGCCCTTAATAAACCTGAACTTTATCTGTCATCCTACGAAAACAGAGCTGGAAAATTCGCCAAACTTTGGTCTCCACATCAATTTGCAAAAGTGTTCAAACTGAGCGCCGACGCACACAATTTCCGTCGCCATTTTCCGCAACCATGTAAATATTCACTTGTACTTCTGAATATATTTCCAGGCATAAAGCCGACTAGCTTATTATTGTTCTAGCCTACATGTTTGATGATCCGTTTTCAATGTTTTTATTTTACTAAGGTGACGATTTTAGCACCTATGAAAACTTTGACTACACTAGCGTTATTATTTGCGGCTGCGATAATACATAAAATGTAAGCACAGGTCCACGGCCCGGAAAAATTTCCGACGCCGTTAGATTATTAAATTAAATTTATTCTTATTTAAAAATCTTTGAAAAAACCATGGAAACTCAACGTATTCCAAAGAGTGAATGGGTAGTAGGCTTACAACCTTTATTAGGTGAAATTTTAGCAAAGGTGTGCGATCAAATGAGCACAGTTAACATGCATGATTACGATCTAGTCAAGTTAAAATTATTAGAAAGGTTCGTACAGACCAAGGAGTCCGTCCAATCTACATTTCGCAGTCTTGACAAAGAACAAGACCAATTATTTCACGAGCACGCGTTTGAGCTTCAAACTTTGTTCTCGCAGTGGGTGTCATTAGCAGGTGTTAATGGTAATTATGATAAATTGTCTAATTTAATTTTGTTAGTGCAATTTTACAGGTCATTCCCAGTGGGCTTGAGAAAATGGTTGCCGGACCAGATTAAATCTGGGATTCTACAGGAAGCAGCCAAACTGTGTGATGACTACACCACACGCAACAAGCAAATCTCCATTGATGTTGCTGTTAAAACTGGCAAAGTGCAAACTGGCGCACAGCCAGCCAGCCAAGCCACTAAGGCTTCGTCCTACCCCCGTAACGGTAAACAAAACCGTAACTCGTTAGCTAACCCGGTTGGGACTAACAGTGACAGCGTGACTAGCCCAGATGCTAACGCTGATAATCGTGATAGTGTAACTTCTAACCCTAGTCAAACTAATGTTAGAGCGTGTTATAAATGCGGGTCATCCTCGCACCTTCGCATCGATGTCCAGAGTATATCAAAACAGAATTTGCTAATGCATGTTTTCGAGTAAGCTCGGATGCCTTAACCGTGTTAAAACATAGCACCTTTAAAGCCAGGATAGGTAGGAATAAAGTGCTATGCCTACGCGATTCCGGGAGCAGTATAAATCTCGTTAGTCGGAAACTCGCCAAAAATTGGGCTAGACTAAAACAAACAGCTCAGTGCAAAACCGTAATGAGCGACAGTGTGGTCGAGCTACAACAGATAGATTTAATTTTGAAATTAAATGGAGGTTTAAAATTGCATGTTGTTGCATGTGTTTCGGAGGCTTCCCACTCTGTTTTCCAAATAGTTTTGGGCGTAAACGCCCTGTATAAATTAGATGAATTACGTCAGCCTAAAAGAAATGTAGACGACGCACGCAACTGTAGCCCCGCTCGTCCCGTAGCTCCTCCCCCCAGCCCGAGCGCTGCTGACCACAGCCAAACCACGGCGAAAAAGCGTTCCCGTAAACGCCGCCCCCGCTCCAGCATGGAGTCGTGTAGCCGGCCAGCGGGATTGGTCAAGCCAAACCCGAAAGTAGACTTTCTGGCGCCGTCCAAGTCGCCCCACCCCTCTGCCGAGGCAGTCAAGTCAGGCACAAAAGAGGCCGTCAAAAACCTCCCTCCCCCAAACGTGTAAACAGCCGGCGATAGGCCGACTGACCATCCAAGTATAGATGGGAAATCCGATAAGAGTACTTGCGGTACCCATAATGAGCCAGCAAGCTCAGTCAGACCAAATAAATTAGCGCCAAAATTCAATGAATGGATTGAACTACGTAACCATTTAGCAAGCTTTGTCAGCCTCCTAGAGATAAACTTAGAAGAGTTAACTCTGAGGACAACCTTGCAGTAAAAAGTGTGTCCGTTAAATCCAAAGTAAGCCCTGAACTTGCTTCTTTCAAGTGCCATTTTGATTTTTTTCCCAGAGTTTGGAGAAATAAAATTGCCATGCTTTAACCTAACTTAGCAGCAGTTTGGGTTAACGAATAAAACGTAAACAAAGTTTATTTCTGATCCTTTTTAAATTAGGACCCGATGTTTTAGAGTTAAGCTCTTGTTTTAAGTAAAGGGTGGAAATTTGTGATTGATCATCACAGTTATGGCTCTTTGAACTAGATTATTGTTTTTCGTTAAAGCCAAGGTTAAAAATCTAACCTAACCATAGTAAATAATGTCTTTATCAGTAAGGGAGTAAGTAAAACCTTTAAGTAGGACTCCAAACGTGATAACTAAAACTAGTGTAGTTTTTTTTTTCTAAAATAGTTTTTTTGCAATCTTGTGTAAACCACCAAGACTAACCTAAGTAGGCTAACGAGTAATATTTCTCCATGTTGAGTTTTTTTTACTTGAAAACCTAAACAAATAGTTTTCTTCATAAGTGTTAAATTGTAGTGAGTGGTAGGTCGCTACAAACGTGGCTCCATCTAGGACCACCTAACCTAAACATAAAAATTGTGTTTACTGCTTTAATGTACAAACCTGGAAAGTGTCATACAAATGCAGATACCATGAGTAGGTATTTTGTTTAAACTAAAAACAAAAAGTTGAGTTTTTATTGTTAAAAGCTAAACCAGTGGTGGAGCCATAAATTGCTCTACACCTTTTTTTTTTTATATAAATTTTCTTTAATTGTTAAGAGGTACGTTGTCAGAGCAACCGCACTCAATGAAACTGTCAGCTTTCCCTTTTCGGACTTTACACCTAAATTTTAAGTGCTAATGTGATTCTCCCTGTTACTATCAACGCTTTCCTTTGTGGAAGGATATTTACAGAGATTGTACGACATGTTTAAATGTTCATTAGGAACATTCTACGTGAGTTTAGTGGTCCCTGGCTATCTCCTCTTTAAGTTTTCTACGAAATGGCTTTCTTTAAAAACAGCCGTCTGTCTCACCTCTGAGGGCAAAAGGTTAACTCTGTCGTTACAAGGTTGTTGGGTATAAGCCTTAAACCTCCCAGCGTTTTATTTTTATGTGTAAGTTATGGGGTCTACCTCAAAACCCTTCTGTGTTTAAATTTCCTATGTAAACAAGTTGTCTGATATACCTTAAATCACTCCAGTGGTAATCTGTTAACTTTAAATAGAGCTTATGGTTGCGCATGCGCTCATAGTACCCTCTATTCCGATCCTTAACGCAAGCTAGGTCCTGAGGAGTGCGCCTCGTGGTTTTTTTAGATGCTTTCCAAGAAAATAAAAACAGCATTCTGTGAACGGCGGACGAGTTAGAGCATTAACTGTTGCGATTATATCATTTAATAGTTAAGTTACAAAAACATAACCTGTACTTTTTATTTTTGTAAAAACTAGTGTTTTTAACTGACAATTTTGCATTAACTTAATTTTGTGACAAAAATCACAAAAGCGGGAACAAAACTTAGCAATTTTATTTTAATTTAAAATTAGCGTTCTTTTAAACTTGATCCGGAGCTAGGAACAAGTAGCTCAAATATCTATGTTGTTTGATTGCATGAATCAAGAGAGTGTTTCTTTGTATATTCTAGTTACATGGCTTGGCAACTTTTATTATGACGTACCTATGTGCACTAATCTTTTGTTGTAGGCTTTTATTTGGAGTTCAACAGGAACCCCGAATAAAATCTCCCGTTTTGGGGCGTTTAAAGATTGGTTAGGCGAACCGGCACCAAAAATCAAAAACTCGGGGAATCTATTTTTTTTTTTATTAGCCCTCACGAGCGCTGGGCCTATTTTTCACCTCCAACTTTAAAATTCTCTATCTTCATGTAAAATGGACCAAAACGACTCTGGTTTGCCCCCCTTAATGAACCCCAACTTTATCTGTCATCCTACGAAAACAGAACTGGAAAATTCGTCAATTTCAGTCGCCATTTTCCGCAACCATGTAAATATTCTCTTGTACTTTCGAATATATTTCTAGGCATAAAGCCGACAAGCTTAGTGTTGTTCTAGCCTACATGTTTGATGATCCGTTTTCAATGTTTTTATTTTACTAAGGTGACGATTTTAGCAACTATGAAAACTTTGACTACACTAGCGTTATTATTTGCGGCTGCCGTAATACATTTAAATTTTATGCGTTATAGCATTCGAACACAAGCTGGTTTATTTTAATCTTTTTCCTAGGCTTTTATAAAAGCAATATTTAACGTAATTTATTCCCATGAACTCTTATCTTGTTCAAAATGGCCAACACA
>JAHWFP010062188.1:0-11895 GCA_023313725.1 Lithobius niger
CACTTCCTCTTGCTTGCGATGCTCTACAGTCTTTTCTCTGTCATCTGGCGTCTGTTGCTGCTGCTGATGATAGGGGGACTTTTTCTGTTCTACTAAAAAGTTGGGCACTAAAAATCGATATTTGTCATGGTGTCGACTAAGCTCTTTTAGTAAGAGATGCATGATGCAAGCTGTATTGCGCCTTTCAACAAAAACAAGTCCACACAGCGAATTTGGATCATCTACGTTGAAAGTGCTCAATCGACTGCGGCCAAAATCTTTACGGTAACCCCCGCTATTTGGTTCCCTTCTAGCACCAAAATGAGTCCGACCTGATCCAAATCTATTACTATACGTCAGTATACTTGGTGTTGGGTGTTCGCTTAATTTTTCATTTTTCACATTGTCACTTAATAGAGAGTTTGAAACTCCATTACAAAGAACACCGTTTTCAGTAGAGTTAATAGATTCACTTGGGTGAACTTTTGTTATGCAATTTGAAGGCCCATTTGAACAAATGACATTCTCCTCAATGTGATCATTTTTCATTGCGATACAACTGTTCTGGTTCTTGATAGATTGCGTGTCATCACCTACGGCTGTTACAGATAAAGTACCATGCTGAGGTGATGTAATATGTGTGCTTGACTGTACGTTGGCAAAATTTTTTACTTCAACAGAGTTAGCTTCGCCGGTATTAACAGCAATTGGGGGATCGGGCGGCTTAAAATGAGCCAACACGTCAAGAAGCCGCAAAACCTTTGACGAAGAATACTTCAAAATCCGTTCAGGATCAGTTAATGGGTGGAAATGATAATCACACAAAGCTCGCACCATCTCCATTACGGTGAACACCATGGATATAAGCAAGTAGTGGCGCTCATAAGGCGTATCATCTTTGTGTTTCTTCAGTTCTTTTAAAAAACGGCGAGCTGCTCTGTCTGTGCACCACGGACCTAATGTTTCAAGAATGTATAAAATTTCACTTAAATAAAAACGGGGTACAATTTTAGGATCGGGTATGTGCAAATCTTCATCTAAAATTCCATAAATATCTTCAGGACTATATATATGATCCATTACAAAATCTAATGCGGGCTCAACTACTCCTCTAATTTCTGAATCCAAAACTGCCAAAGGACTTGGCCCGTTCTTGTCCAGTGCATCCGTTTCACCATCTGCTAACACAGGTGCAGCAGGATGCTGACCGCTAGTCCGACATTCCACCACCAACTCGCTTGAACGGTTACCGAACCTGCTCAGCGATACAATCTCACTGGCTGTCTCAGCAACACACGACACCGTTCGCTCCACACAGTTCATGTAGATTTCAAGACGATGAGGCTCCTCACATTGACCTTTCATGATGTTAGCACTAAGACCTAATAATCGAGGCCGTCTTGGGGACTTGCGAACAGCTTCTACGATGAGGCGGAGTGGACTATCTTTTTCTGCAGCCCGCTGGCTTTCTCCCAGTACGAGCAAGTTAATACGTGATAAATCAAGTTCTTTATTGGCAATAGCCTCTTGAAACAATGTCATTGTCATGACCAAGACGTGGGCACCTTCGCGCTGTTCCGTAAATGCAGAGTCCAATTTCTCATGATACTCGACTACAGTTAGGTCAGTATGATCACGTATTAACTCTGCATACTGGGACACAAGTTGAACTACGAAAAAAAATAGAAAGAACGTAAAAATAAACCCTTGGTAAGGCCAAAACCATGATTGGTTTATAGGCGAGAGCGGTGTTTTAAATTATCGCAGGTAAAAACTTTTTTTGTCTGAAGCTTGGTCCAAACCCGTTAAAATGGTAATTACATAAATGCAACTAGGAACTAATTTCAGCTAGCTTAACACTTCTTTTGTCGTTCCAGACTTCCAGTTCAGAAAATCACAACGAAACGTGGGCAAACACTGCCCCGACAACGCAGCCACTCTGTGAGAAGAGAGCGCAACAGGAAAACCTGATTTTGACCTGAACATTAGTAAACGGAAATTATCACTGGCCGGGAAAAGTTTTTGGTTAGGGTTTTACGTATTTCTATATCAATATTTTTTTATAGTATGAAACACCATCTGCACGGATTATACACATCGAGAATTTGTGGAATCAGAAATAGGATGATGCAAGCATTTGTGAAAGAAGGAACAAATTATGCCACTTTCTTGTTTCACAAATGCTTGCGTGTTGCGTCATACTTCTTCCGATTACACCAATTCTCTATGTATGTAGTAGTGCGCACAAAGCGCGCCCCTGTGGACTGTGATTCCGGCCACAATATCGACACAAACTGTCTGCTCCTGGGAAGAAGATAACTTTCGTTTGCTAATGTTCTGGTCAAAATCGGGTTTTCTTGTTGCACTCTATTCTCACAGAGGCTGTGTTGTCAGCGTGGTTGTGAGTAGCGTTTTTACTTGTTTTAAAAATTCTTTTTAAAAATTAATAAGCGTTTACCCACGTTTTCGTTGCGATTTTCCGAACAGGAACGACAAAAGGAGTGCTAAGTTAGCTGAAATTAATTGCTAGCGGCAAAAAGATGTTTTCTGCATAATTACTGTTAAACTTAATATTTACGTCCAGTACGCTTAGAATTTATATTATGGAAGGAAATTTATATTATGTACCTAATATCCCTTGCAAATTTTAGACAATCCAGTTTTTCAGGAGTTTGAGGGGTTCAGAACGACTGTCTACGTTAAGATACATCACCACTCACTTAGTCGGTGATCGTTCGTCTGCTATTTGAACGCAATGCGGGGCCGTAGCCCCTGATACTTGTAGGGCCAGTACACCAACGTCCCCGCAGCAGCAACTTATTAAACTCGCCTCTCAGCAGATACTGAATGCTTGCATTTGATGGTCCCTGCATATTCATTAGCACAGCTTTCTCTCGGCTGTGATGTTGAATATCCACGGATTCTAGGCTTCTCAGATGCATATCATTGTTATGCGCCAGGGGGACGATGCTAGATGGACGGCCCCAGAAGATGGGCGCCCTGGCACCAACCCTGGACTTGAGGAGTGTCACGGTGCAGCGTTTCCTTGTGGTGGACTGCAATGCCATTCGTATCAACTTAATTCCTGGTGTCAGCTATGTGCTGCTTGACTCTCGTGTGTATACCTTTTGTTGTCTCTCCAACATAAGCGGCGCCACAGTTCCCACACGGAACTTGGTAAACGCCTTCACGGGTGTGCTTCAGGGCTTCATCTTTTTGCTCACTGGTTTCACCTATTTTTCTTGTTCCAGCATAAGGTACGGCATGTTTTTTCATCACGTGGTCTTTTAGGCCCTTTGTATTCTTGATGTATGAAGTGAAACCATTTTTCTTCAGTACACCTGAAGCACATTAAGAACACCCGTGAAGGCGTTAACCAGGTTCCGTGTGGGGACTGTGATGCTGTTTATGTTGGATAGACAAGAAAAGGTATATGCATTAGAGTCAAGCAGCACATGGCTGACACTAGGAATGAAGTTGAAACGAATGGCATTGCAGTCCACCATAAGAAAACTCGGCACCGTGATACTCTTGAAATCCAACTCTAACAATGATGTGCATCTAAGAAGCATAGAATCTCTGGCTATTCAACACCATAGCCGTAAGCAGCTTGTGCTGATGAATATCCAGGGACCATCAAACTCAAGCATTCACTATCTGTGGAGAGGCGAGTTTAATAAGTTGCTGTGGGAACGTTGGTGTACCAGCCTTGCAAGTGTAGGAGACTACGGCCCCGTGTTGTATTTAAATGGCAGATGAACCATCACAACGAAGTTGGCGGTGTAATAGCCTGACAAAGAAATTTGTTCTGAGCCCCTCAAACTCCAGACTGTCGAAAATTTGTGAAGATATTACGTGCATATTCCTTTGAAATCTAAGCAAAAACTGAACGTAAACCTGGACTCATTTTAATGCATATACAGGTAACTCTATAATAATGTGCAACAATATTGATAATTAAAAAACATTAAAAAAAGTTTTTAAAGTAATACTGTACAATGAACTATTTACAAAGTCAGTTCAAAGTCTTAAAAAAAAACGTGATTCATTTTATAAACAACAACTTCTGCAGACAATGTTGGTTTGGAAAGCTTCAGAGAATTTCATTGTTGTAGGATGGTTATTGTTAAGGCTGTACCGATCAGCATTTTTTCTGCAGAACAGATTCCGATCCGATCAGCTACAAATTGATTGGTGTACCGATCCGATTTAACCGAACCGATCGCTACCGATTTTTAACAACTTTTTTTTTCTGGATTACACAAACTTGAAGGCTAACAAATTTGTAGACTAATGCAAACAGCAGAATACATTTTTTTTTACTCAAAAAAAGCAACTATTTGTCCGTTATTAGCCTTAGCCTACACAATGTAAAACATGTAGGTCTAGCCTAAATTAAAACAAAAGGTAACAAAACAGGTGGTGAAACAGAATTTATTTATTGTCAAGGGCCTGGCAAAATTCGAAACCTGCAGATTTTTGTTTGCCAAACCGATTTTTGTCGATCAGCACAAAATCTGCCAAAACCTGTTCGGTACAGCCTTAGTTAATGTTCTAAAATAGTAACCATAGTTTGTAGGCACGGCAACAATGGCGGATCTAGAATGGTGTGCGTGGTTGGTTTATCACATCATCAGAGGGGCGCCGAGCCAGCCGGCAGTAGAGTTATGGGGAGGGGGGGGGGGGCGGCCAGAATGTCCCAAATTGGAAACCCCCAACCCGCCACTGGATCCACCACTGTGCGGCAATAAGGCTAAGTCCTTTCATGTTACGAGTATTGTTTCAAGGCAATTTTTGTTTTCCAAGTATATTGCAGTATCTTCTCTCAACACCTTAAGATATTTTCCAGCAATTTTCTTTATTTTTGATCACGGTTATTGTGATGCAAGCAGAAAATCCAGTAATTGGCGCGGAAATTCCGAAAGTTGATCCACATTCTTTCAGAGCATTAATGAAAATTATCAACATAGCAAATCTATATATCTTTATATCTATATATATATATATATATATATATATATATATATATATATATATGTACATATCTTTCTATACACTTGCTTAAGTGTTAGAACTGGAAAACTGGAATATACTTGTATGAATATTAATACTGGAAACAACAGCGTGCTTAGTTAACCAAAAAAATACAGAATTGCTGCATCTTTCCATACGATTGGTTCACACCTACCTGTTGAAAATAGAATAACAGTCCATTTCTTGTCAGGCGAGGAGGTATGACGGAGTTGGTGAGCAAACTCTCGAATCAACATGAGAGTAACAAACATTTTGCTTGGGTTTGTACCCAAACACATCACAAGGTTTCTTTTCCGAGCAGCATCCAGCAATTCAATCTGTCACAGGGTAAGAAAAAAAAAACGTTATTAGGGTTTAGGCCAAATCCACCTCGCAACCCATGTAGCAAAAACATAAATTTTTCCGGCCCCCAGAAGGCCGACAGAAATTTGTTTCTATTGCCTAAAGGAAATATAAATAACCTGTCATTTTTGCATTCTTTCCAGAATGCTCGTCCTTCCCTAACGGGTTTGCAGTTCTTCAGATCCGGCCAGCTTGGCAACTTAAGTGTGCATGCGCATCCCTCCATAAGAGTTCGAGATGACAAGTAGTGACTCAAGAGGGGAGATAGGGAGGGTGAAGGTAATGAATATTTCCTATAGGCAATAGAAACAAAATTCAGCCGGCCTTTTGGGGGCCGGCAAATTCTCCGTGAAGAGAAGAGAAAGGGGGGGGGGGGGATCTGCATTGGGATGGTTCTTTACGACAACCACAAACATTTGTGTTGAATGTTGATGTGACGTGCCTTGTGAGCCAAATTAATGATGAGAGGTCGACATGTCTTTGGTGAGCGTAAGAGGGGCTGGTTGAATTAGTTTTGCTTCCTTCTTGGAAGTATCATCCGTGATGTGGCGATGACGAGGAACGGTTCACACTTGGTTCGTTGTGAGTGGTTTCTTGCTAGTTTTTGAAGAGGAAAAATCACAGTGGTGGTGTAGAGTTGAGATCGAGGAATGGGGCATGGACCTGAGTTTTGCAGGTGATGATGAGCCATGTGTGACGACTGGACAGAAGTTTCACGAAACACAATGGATGAAAGTTCGGGAGGCCATGATCTTCTTGAAGCTGTGTTGGCTGAGACGAAAGGGTGATGATGAAAAACGGGCCGAAAAGTGAGAATTGGACCCGAGTTTCATGGAGATCATGGCCGAAAGATGTTTGCTGAAAGACAGGGTGTTTTGATTTAAAGACTGGTGGTGAAGGAGAAAGAGTACCCTTTTGCCTGGGTATGGCAGGCCGTCCATGGTAGTTGTCGGGTTTTGTTGATTGTAAGTTTCTTGAGCGAATGGTGGGCAGGGTCGAACACATCAGCATTGTTGTATTGCCATCGCTGCCTGGTGACGTACGACGAATAGAAATACTGCTGTTGGCTGCGATCCATGATTTGGTAATGGGATCGTGTTCTGGAAAGTTGGACGAAAGGGTTGAGTTGTTTGGAGCGGGGTCCAGGGGTGGTGCTGTTGCCGGTGTTAGTGCCGTTGATGCTGATTGCTGATGGAGTTGCGGGGCGAGTGCGGCGGTTGCAGTGCTAGACGAAACGGGCTTGGTTACGGTGCACTATGTCCAGCTGCCTGATGGAAGGTGGGCGTTTTTTGTTGGTCGGTTGGGGCCTGAAGAAGCTTGGTGCTTGCGCGGTGAGAAGCCAACTGTTGGTTTGTGGGAAGTTGCAAGGTAGCTTCTCTTGATGCACCATAAGCACTCAGTGATGTTTGTTAAGGGCAAGAACATTTGAATGTTTGACCAGGAGAGCTGCAGGTTGAATCGTTATTTGGGGAGCCTGCCTTGTAGTTTTGTGAGTTTTTGTTGGTACCTACTGAGGGCCAAACCAGTGGCCACGAGGTTGGAAAACTGACCTTTAAGGGAGGCTGAAACTGGGCGAAGATTGACTTTTAGGATCTTGACCTTGGCTTTGGAGAAGTGTAGATCTTTGCGGATGATTTGTTGTGGAGCGTTGTTGTCCAAAAAATCTGAGGACGGCAATGTCGTGTTGTCGGGTCCGCAGCCAATTCCGAACAGAGGAGTTGAGCTTTCGGGTTCGATAAAGATGAGGTTTCGCTGGTCGAGGGACGAAAAGAAGTGATGGGCTTGGTCTCGTCGACTGTCGGGAGTTGAGAGGGGGTTGATCGACAGAATGGGCGGAGCTGAGACTGTTGCTGACGGAATGGGAGGATGCACCATAGGTACAGTGGGATTTAAGGCTGGAGCCAAAGATGTGGCTAAACCTTTGGTTGGGAGGCCCTTAGCCTTTTTCTGATTTGACAGAGGAGGGGAGGAAGCTTTTACTGTGGGAGCTGGGCTGTTGGCTCAGGAAGATGAAGTGGTTGAAGATCCCGATGTGGAAGATGATGATGTCACGTTGATAACACGGGATGTGACAAGAAGGTTGGTGATGCAGCTGAAGGCATGATGCCCGGGGTAGGTGAAGCGATGTGACGGCTTCAAATTCATGGAAGCGTTTCCGATGTTGTTGGTCTTGACAGGTGGTTGATTCAAGTTGCTTCTTTACAATTACTACCCAGTCTTTCCGGCTAATGGTGATGCAAATCTTACATGAGCGGAAAGAAATAGTCGCATGAGCGGTTTTTTTGACATGATGGGTGGGCCTCATACCTCCTCTTGCTTGATGCTATTCCGGTGCAGGTGCACTTGGATGGATCGGAAACGCTTCCGACTGGCAGAAAAATCATTGGATAAAGTTACACATTTTTGAGAAGACATTCCTCCACGTTTGTGTGGCGGCATGTTGACAAATTGCGAAGCGATGGACAGATTGAAAAGGCCCAAGGGCGACGTGAAGAGACAACAAAGCCCCGAGTTCCCGTCAAAAGCTCAGAGCATTGTGGGAAGACAGGGGACGGCGGTGGGATTGGTGTAGGAGGATGAGCCCACGCATGCGCAGGAGAAGCGAAGCTGATGTCAGAGTGGAGAGGGCTTCGCTGATGTTGAAGTGAACACGAAAGAGGGGACCAAGAGCGACCTTTCGGAGGGCTACATGGGCCGCACAGGCAAGAGAGCCGAACTTGGAGCAAGGATGCGGTCATTGGAGGTGCCGAAAGACCGAAAAACCAGACGGTTGAGCTGCCAAAAGAGGGAGGTGACATGCGGCTGAGAAGAATGATGTCAGGAGATCACGATCCTGCCAATAATGAACGACAAGAGTTGAGGGTGAATCCACGGCACGGAGGAAGGGTAGATCTGGCGGCATGGTGAAAGCCCAGCGGCTGGGCTCATGGCGACCGAAAGGAGTGAAGGTCGTCCCTTTCATGGGTCAGGTATTGGGCAGGCGGCAGTCGCTTCTCTTGTGAGGATTCCGAAAAGGTACCGAACGTGAAGGTGTGAATCCAATTGGGAGAGGGAAGCAAATCTTTCGGTGGAGAAGGCAATCTCGAAAGCTGGCTTCGGGAGCAGCAGGAATGAGACGAAAGATGTTCAGAAGCTTGGACGATGTTGCAGAGGATGAATGGGTGTTTAATTTCGACGTTGCAAGGTTAGTAAAATATTTCCAAGGCAGAGTAAAAACGAAAGGTGGGTCGTTCGGGGTTGAGAAGAGAAGGCCGCATGCGGGGACCGGTGTGGTACAGAAAAAGCAGCAGCCGAAAGGCTCACCGAGAAGGAGGGCGTGAAAGAGGTGTGGGAGGCGCTGGCGACAGGTCCACGATAACATTGGAAAAGCAAGCGGGAGGCACGCCGAGGATGAAGCTGTGTTCGTGGGGAAGAATCTTTCGGCGAGGTCAAGACAGCAGAAGGGAGGAACGTCAGGGTCGGTCCAGCGAAAGAAGGACTTCGGGCGTCGATGGCAATGGGAACGGGGAGAACAATGTGGCCTGAAGTAGATAATCAGAGTCCTCAAGAAAGTAGACCTAAAGAGAGGGCGATTCCAAAAGTGACGAGGGTGAGTAAAGGAGTCTGACGGTGGGAGTGATGCGGCTAGGCGAAGGATCCAATAAGAGAGAAACGAGGCAGTGAAGATGGAGATGTGCTGAGTAAATCAGACGAAGGGAAAAACGAACGCAAGAGGAAAAAGATGCCATTCCATTGTAACGGGAACTCTTATGGAGGGGTGCAATTTGCATTGTGGCTGCCAAGCTGGCCAGATTTGAAGAAGTAAAAAATCTCCAGGGAAAGACGAGCATTTCAGAAGGAATGCAAAAATGACAGGTAATGCAGATTTCCAACCATATATAGAAACTAAATTGAGGTCATCTTAAATCTTTTTACTGAAATCAATCCTCAGGCATAGATAAACATTCAGCAACTAAATTACAGCCAATCAAAAGACGAACAAAAGGCAATGTAAAAAAAAAAGAAAACTGTTTCTCGAGTCTTTTTTTAAGAAAAATTGATACGGGTGAGGATTTTTTTATTATTACTGTTTATTTACATTTGGAGCACGTTTTTACAGACAGGGTCTAGTCTGACTTTCATCAGAATTCGATGAAGGAAATAGCAAACACGATAAATCACACAACTTACGGTTCTATGGTGGCTAGTTGTTAAACATTGTTCATTCAAATCGCTTAACTACTGAGGTGTGTAAAAGATGCACACCCATACAAAAAAGGGGGCAGTAAATATCACCCTCCCGGCTTAACCCATTAGTTTTATTGCTTTCATGAAGTGTTTGGATTTGCAGTATGATTGTATACAATGTCAAAATTCTCGTAGTTATTTTTGCCAAATGTCTTTGTGGTGCTATTCTTTGGCCTTTTCTGAGGATGTCGTTTTATTGCTTTAGGTGCTACGACTAAAATAAATAAATAGAGAGGGGGAAGTGACTCAACACAACTGTCTTTTCTACCATTTACTTGCTTTAACTCTCCGACAAGCCATCTGTCACCGTCATCCAAACTTGTCTCCATCTTGTCTTCCTTCTCTGTTAGCCCACTTATCTCTAAGTTCAAGACTTTTAAGGTTGAGTTAGTCCCTGATCACATCTTGCTTCCACATTGTTTACAAGCGCCGTTTTCGAATCTTACTGTGATGCCCCATGAAGGTCAACTGCAAGGATGCATGGTCAGCCTTGTGACTTTGAGTCATATATAGTCAGTTGGCAAAAATACTGTGTGATATCACATTAAAAAACAAAAAGTCATTGTTAAAAGTGTAGTAAGGTTTCACGTGAACTAAACACTCAGTTAGGATTACTAACTTAAAATTTGTATAATAGTTCCGTCGTAAATTTTTTTTTGATACCACATTAAAAACCTAATTGATTAAAAAAAAAAGTGTAGTAATTGTTTTATGTGGACTAAACATTACATTAAAGGGAAGGCTTAGTTGTGTCCCTTTCCTTTTCCTTGGGTACAAGGGCAACATAAATTTTGCAATTGCAAAATGCAGCAGTAACGTTTCACGTGGAATATGCACTACACCAACACTACGAACGGAAGGATTATTCTAGTTACTTTCCTATTATTTGACACATGGTTGGTTAAACTTACTTTAAACATAAAACGATTTCGTTTTAGTTTTCTAATTCTAAACTTAAAGACTACCGTCATAAAAAAGGAGTAATATCACATAAAAACCCCAAAAATCATTGTTAAAAAGTGTAGCGTCGACAAAGTGAGTGTGTGCGAGTCAGTTAAGCTTTCTTTTACCCCTTTTTTTGCTTAAACCTTTTAAAGCTCCTTTTGCTAAGACTGCTTAACCCTTTTTCGCTAAGCTGCTTTTTTTAGTCTTTTGCTTAAAGTCATTGTTTAAAAGTGTAGGCGCTTGCCAATAAAATTGAAATAAGTAACTTGTCCACCACTTACAACAATCAAATTTCAAAAGTGTAGGATAAGTAAATCACTTATCCTCCACTCACAACAATTGAAGTCAACAACGAAATTGGTAGGGAGTGTTGGCGAGTACATAAGTAAAAAATGTGGCCCTCTGACGAGGCCTAAGGCAACCCACTAAACATGCAACATGAGGGATTTAATTTTCAGCACAGTTATTATTTTGTGCCTTGCTCACAATTATTAAAAACAAGAAATTCATAATAAAAATGCCAAGGGTGGAACACCAACGAATCTTGGTAACCAGGAGGATGCCATGTTGGAAGTTTAACAATTGAAGATGCATTTACAGTTTGCAACAATCAACCATGGGTACAATAGCAAATGAAAAGGTCAGGAAATTCATTTTTCAACAAAGCCATACAGTACTGCACTGCAGCATTGCCTGTTGTGCTGATTCTACCACCAGAGTTGTAAGAGTAACATTACAATGAGGCTTATGGTTTGTTCCTCATAGTCTAAACAACTGTGAACTAACATAATGCTTTAGACGAAACAGTAGCAACAAAAAACTGGCGCCAAAACACCTTTTATGTTTGTTGGTTCTACAAAGCATTAAACTGTTGCTCAAGAATACAAGCGAAAAAGGAGCCCCGAAAGAAGAAAATTATCCCAAACTACTCACCTGATATTCTCGTGGTGTGAAAATGGATGTGTGAATATTGTCTTGAAAGGGTAGCCTCCGCACCCGAGGAGGCGGGTCCTCTGCCGGCTGATTGCTGTTGCTCGTCATGGTATTGCCTAGCACACACACATGGCAAAAAAAAAAAAAAAAAAAGTAAGAACATCAAAGGCTTACCCTGCCTTTACAAATATACAACAATTGGCGGAATTTAGTACCTTTACAGTACCACGAAGAATCCGGAATCAGGAAGATTCAGGAAGAATAACACTATACCAACCTTAGGAAAATTTACCAGTTCAGCTTAAACACCAGAAGTTCCCTCATTAAATTTTCGGTGAAAACAAGAGGCCATTAACCTTCATCAGAACGCAACGAGGCACAAAAATTTAAAAACGACAATTTTAAACATAAAATTAGTTTTTACTATCCTAAAAT
>JAHWFP010062268.1:0-16594 GCA_023313725.1 Lithobius niger
CACATATTCTGGAGGAATTTATTTAGCATTATGACACATTTTGGGTTGAGGGGGGGGGGGTGGAGCTGGTTCCCACGTTTTTCACTGTGCATTTCCCCAGCGCCCTTCCATGCCCACTACCCACGAGTGTTATCTCTCATCTTCTTTCTTCTGTTCAGGTTTATTTATTTATTTATTTATTTTTGTAGTTAACAAATTTAAAATGGGAATCCACTTAATGGCTACTGTAATTTGATCTTGGAGTTGGATGGGGAGGGCAGGTTAAACGAGCGTTCCGAATGTTCCAAGCTAATTCCTGAAATTGAAACATTGAAATACCTGATCTGGACCTCGTTAGTCGTGCCTTTTGATAATGATGTTAACCATCTTTCTTAATTGCCTTTATAAAAATTACCGTACATTGCAACTACGACTGTAAATTTGGCACTTGCATTGCCCAACATAGGATATAAAGGTAAACGGCCAGGTGGTTACCGTTGCCCACCCCTTCCTAACATTCCTTAGGCATTTAAGGTGATGATCAGGAAACCCATTCTTGCATCAACTGTTAGGATTTCTTTCCTCACACATTCCAATCAGATTGTTTCAATTGGTTGTATACCATGAATCCCTTTGTAACCCAATTTGCACTACTGGAACAGGATTTATAATTAAAAAAAATAACAATGTGTGCCCTTAACGTAAATTTGATACTTATTAAGTAATGACATTCATGAATTATGAACATCTATATAACCATATACATGAATCCCATTGGATGTCATCGATGATGTATGACAATTATGCATATGCAGTTTGGCTGTAGACAGCTCGAGATCATCTCTAAATCCAATGTTTTGTGGCCTAGCTGCTTCTCTAATATTATTAATACTGTAAAGTTTCGCAAACCGCAGCAATACTTGGAAAATTAAAATTTTACCATTCAGCTTTCTCAATTGCATAAACATGAAATCTTGAAGAACGACTGGATGCTCACAAAACATGTGCAACTATCCAGCGGCCCTAGTCTCGAGTTGCGCTTTTCAAATCGCATGCGGTTTTATCAAAAAGCATGTCAAAATCGTGGTTCGCCCATTCTATCGCAGGTGACTTTTGATAAAACCGCATGCGATTTGAAAACCATCAAGGCGGGACTAAGCCCACAGGAGACATAGTGTTATCACTTCTTTCCGATTTTCCTTAGTATTATTTCCAGCGATTTGTTTCTATTTATTTCTATCTATTTATTAATTATCACTTCTTAGCACTATTGCAAAGCATGTAGTCTACAATAAATTTTACCCAATTTATCTTCTTTAACATTTTTATATGAATCATTTATTTAAGTAATCGTATTTAACTTTATGTAAATACCAGTTTTGAATTTTCAGCTGTACTAACTAGGTTTAGCCTGTTTTATCTCTACTCGCACAGTCAAATGCTTTTTGAAAACATAAATAAGAGTGGTGTACGATAAAATAATAATTGCAGTTTAAAATTGTATCATGTTGCTTATGTATCAAAACTCATAACTAAATGTCATTACTACATTCAATTTTGCCGTTTGATAAGCACTTGAATATGTTGACTTTAAGCATTAGTGTATAACCATCAGTTGTTGTGACGAATATGTAAAGTACGATTCATCTAGTACACTTCAAAACAAACCAGTCATCCATTGTGTACTACTCAACTCCGCGCGAATATTTTCTCTAGTTTTCTCTGGTATCCTGCACTCTGAACAGGCATAGCCACTAGGATGTATATGAAAAAATTTTGTAAGACACGAGGATAAAATCGCTGATACCTATCTTAAAATTTACTTTGTCTATTGACTTTAGGAATGATTTTTCAAAACAAAATTAACGGTAGTATGTATATGAGCCTACTGAAGGTAATCCTCCAACATATTATAAATTTGTTTGTGTTAGTTTTTTGCTCTCTTCCACTCGTGTTAAGGAAGATTTAATTAAGTATGAAACCTTTTCTGAAAAACAAGGTGCTGTTTGCTATCCAATAAGACTCCTTGATAGAGTTTCTCCCAAAAACACATAAATGTTTTTCTTTGGTGAACGTCTCGACTGGTGATGTTGTAAATGAGTTGGCTGGATTGTTTTCATTATATAAACTATTTTTTGTTCATTTGAGCATACTATTTTTAAAAACTAGACAAGTACTTAACGATGTCTTAAATAATTAATCTGGAGCATTGTGATACATGCATTTTATTTCCTGTAGTACGTATATACCCTAACTGGCGACCACCTTTAATGCTGTAGTTCAGTCTCTTCTCTGAAGATGTAAAATTATAAGTCCTGAGTTAACCCATTTTGTGAAGTTCATTCCGCAGCAATAAGAATTCTGTAAATGAAAACAAAACATTAATGAGACATTGTTGCGATTTACTTACTGTCACATTAGCCGGGCTAATAGTTCTGCAAAAACGTATTTATTTATTTCCCATGGAAGCATTAAAATGTCAGTGCATGGAGACTGGGTCCACAAAAGCAACAGGGTCAGAGTTGGGGTTATGATTGGGTTGGGGTTGGGGAGGAACGGCTGATGGGATGAGCTGATTGAGAGAGTTAAGTAAACGAAAATTAGCATTTGTTAGACAGCACGCACACAAAAATTAATTGGTCCTATTACCGTTGTGCATCAAACGCCACCCATGCATAAAACATAATTAGCAAGGAAATAACGTTATTATCCAGTCATAAATTGTTTCATGCAACAATGCTTGAGAGCACATATTTTTAAAACGGTGCATCCTGCAATTTGATTCAAAGGATGCACTAACTGAGTGAGCGTCGAAGCAAACGAAAATCAGCGTTTGTTAGCCAATGTGAACAAAAATTTGACCTAACAAGCTTAATTCAGTGAAACATGGACGTATACACGAGCGACCAAACCATACCATTGCTGCAAACAATGCATCCAACACCTGCCGTGCATAGTACGGCCTTCCTCTAGTCAATACATAAAACACTCATTTCAATTTTTGCATAATGGAACTTAAACATAATTTATTTCAACACAATAGGAAAAGAGGATTTTTATTTTCAGACATAATAATGAGACAAATCAAAAATTAGGTATGCCTGTTCTAATGAATGTATACTGCAACTTTCACATAGCTATCTTTGGACATAATCGTAATAATGCGTGACTTTTGGAAAAAAGTTAATAGTTAAAAATATATTTTTTAATCTTGGTAAGATAATGCATCTATCTATATATAATATATAGATCCATTATTTTCCCAAGAAGTAAAAAATTGAGGGTGGTTGATAGATATTGTGATAAAGCGGACATGTTCATTCTTTTCATGGTAGCAATGAAAACAGGCATTCTTCGTACTGTAGCGGTGAAATAGGGCGAGCAAGCTTCAAGGTGAAGGGTATTGTCGATTATACAGTTTGTATCCAGCGAGGTGTGGCAACAGATGATCCTTCACATAAAGGTGGAAAAACATTCAAATGTGTTGACTGCAACAAGAACTTTTCACGGAAAACCAACTTAGAGTGACACGCCTGTGTCCATACAGGTGAAAAAGCAATTGGACATGCCTTAAGCATTCACTTATACATCGCCGGCGAGCGTTGCGTGCATTTGCGGTCATCCCAACTACTGACAATTTTGTAGCCTTTAAGCGCTGTCGTGCCCGTGCCAGGTATGTCATCCGTGAGGCTAGACGTGCTTCGTGGACAGCTTATGTTTCGTCGATCACAGGCTCCACGCCTTATCAGCAGGTGTGGCGGAAGGTGCGCCAGATCTCGGGGAGGAACGTGTCTTCCCCCGTTTCACAGCTGAAGGTGGCGAATTCCGTGATCTCTTCTGTGCCGGATATCGCCGACTGTCTTGCATCTGCGTTTGCGCGGGTCTCGAGTGATAACCATTATGATCCTCGTTTCCTCAAAATAAAGCGTAGAGAAGAGGCTCACTCTCTAGACTTTCGCTCCGACGGGCTAGAGGAGTACAATTTACCGTTCACCAGGCAGGAATTTGTTTCAGCTTTGTCCAAGTCGCATGACTCCGCCCCAGGGCCTGATGATGTTCACTATCAGCTGTTGAAACATTTGCCTCTTGCCTCCCAGCAGTTCTTGCTGGAAATGTTCAACCTTGTGTGGGCAGAAGGCTCTGTTCCGGCAGCGTGGAGGACAGCAGTGGTCATCCCGATTGTGAAACCGGGCAAAGACCCTACTGCCCCTTCCCGCCCAATCGCTCTGACTAGCTGTGTCTGTAAACTTATGGAACGGAATGTCAGTGAGAGGTTGGTCTGGGTGCTGGAATCACGCGGATTCTTATCTGCGTCTCAGTGTGGCTTTCGACGTTTTCGGTCAACCATCGATCATCTGGTTGCCCTTGAATCGGATGTGAGGGAGGCTTTTCGCCTGCGTCAACATCTGGTTCAGGTTTTCTTTGACTTGGAGAAGGCTTATGATACGACCTGGCGTTATGGGATTCTCCGTAATCTCTATAACTGTGGCTTGAGGGGACGGATGCCACTGTTGCTTTCCGCTTACCTCTCAGGCCGTTCTTTTCGTGTTCGTGTCGGGTCGACTCTTTCCCGCCCGTTTGTCTTGGAGAATGGTGTGCCTCAGGGAGGTGTTCTTAGTGTCATCTTGTTTGCTATAGGGATCAACCCCATTGCTGAGCAAGCTGCTGTTCCCCAGTCATTGTTTGTCGATGACTTCGGCCTGCGCTTTCGGGCAGCTCGCATGCAGACCTGCGAGCGGCAGCTACAGCTGGCGATTAACAAAGTCCAGACCTGGGCGGTCAGTAATGGTTTCCGGTTTTCTCCGGACAAGACTGTGTGCATTTACTTTTGCCACCAACGAACGCTGCACCCATATCCTTGTCTGGACTTGGGGCAGGCACAGATTCCTGTTGTCCCACAGGCACGTTTCCTGGGTCTGGTGTTCGATTCCAGGTTATCTTGGCTTCCACACTTGCGCCAACTTAGAGGCAAGTCTTTACGGGCACTTAACATCTTGCGGGTTCTGTCGGGCACTTCATGGGGTGCCGATCACACTGCCATGTTGCGCCTCTACAGAGCCCTTGTCCGCAGCAAACTTGATTATGCGTGCATGGTGTATGGTTCGGCTAGTGACTTGACTCTCCAGATGTTGGACACTGTGCATCACAGTGGCCTGCGTGTGGCGACTAGGGCATTTCGAACTTCTCCAGTGGTCAGCCTCTATGCTGAGGCCTCGGAGCCACCTTTGGCCATTCGTCGGTGAAAGCTGGCCATTCAGTATGCTGTGCGTTTACGTGCTGTGGAATCCAGTCCTGCTTGGTCCATGGTTTTTGGGCCAGACTTGCGAGTCAGTAGACGCAGGGTGGGTAAGGGTGATTTCCGCGATAGGCTCCAGCAGTCCTGTCAGGAGATAGCCTTTGAAATGCCCAGCGTCTTGAGGCTTGGGGGGATGCAAGTAGCCCCTTGACTTGTCCCAAGTGGCATTTTCATTTTCGCTCTGGCGTCCCTCCCGAAGGGTTCCACTCTACCTGCAAGGTACTTACAGGAGTTCCGGCGGCTGTGTTCTCAGTACGCCGGTTATCAGCGGCTGTTTACTGATGGGTCGAAGTCAGACGCTGGCGTGGCTTGTGCTTGTGTTTGTAAGGGAGTGACGGTTGCCCATCGCCTTCCATCAGGCTATTCTGTGTTTTCTGCAGAGCTTTTGGCTCTCGGTTTGGCGGTGGAATGGATCCTTGCCCTTCAGGGCACGCATTTCATTATCTTTAGCGATTCCATGAGTGCCCTGGAGTCCTTGGCGACTTACAATCCTCGGAACCCCTTGACACAACGTGTCCAAGCTTTGCTTTCCCGCTTGCCTGGCCAGCGGAAAACCGTGCTTTTCTGCTGGATCCCGGGCCATGTTGGGATAGGTGGAAATGAGCAAGCGGATTCTGCAGCAAAAGGGGCCCTTTCTGGCCCTCTCGGAAGGGATCTCAGCCTTGTTCCCTCGGACGCTTTTCCAACTCTGCGTCTGAGGTTACATGCTTTTTGGCAAGCCTCGAGGGATGGACAGGACGGCAATAAATTACGAGCTATTAAAGGCACTGTTGAGGAATGGCACTCGGCGTGTCGCCGCAGTCGCCGTGAGGAGGTGGTGTTGGCCCGTTTGCGCATTGGTCACACTCGACTTACTCACTGTTTCCTTTTGCGGGTGGTTGACCCTCCTGAATGTTATTGGTGTCGGCGGCCACTTACGGTCCGGCACTTCCTTGTTGATTGTTGCCATCTTGATGGTTTTCGTCGTCGTTTCCATCTTCCGCATGACATTGTGCGTCAATTGGGCGATAAGTCTGTCCTCCTGTCCGGTGTTTTTCAATTTTTGCAGGAGGTACAGATGTATGACAAGATTTAGATTAGGGGTTTGAATAATATCTCTGTAATGTGTGGTGCAGTGGCAACCCGGACCACTGCACTGTGAATGAGGTGGCGCTAATGACCAAGCTGTCGACGCGCCATTAAGCCTCATCTCCCCCCCCCCTCACTTATACATACTGTACAAACATGCTTTTTTTTCGACACTGCCATGTACATACAGGCAAAAAACGTTTTTAATTCATATGTAACAAGACTTTTTCGTACAAACATGCCTTGGTACAAAGTTGCCATGTACATACAGGTGAAAAACATGTAAAATGCATGATATTCAACAATAACATTTCAAACAAATCAAACTTGGAGCGATATTTCCATACGCATGAAGCCAACGCACAGTTTTCTTGCAAATTCTGTGATAAAATGTTTTAATGCAAAATGTTATTTGGTCAAACATGAAAATCAAGAAACATGGTCGCACACATGAATTGATGGCACAGTTTGCTTACAATTGCCATTCCAGTGCGACAACAAATGGGGCTATAATAATAATAATAATAATAATAAATGCTTTTTCGCTCCCATTATAGTTTGAATGGAAACGGCAGGACCGAGGCCACTGATGCCAATCCCATCTTGTTTACTTGTGGGCAAATTGGAAAGCTGTACAGAGTTCTGGTCTCGTCAAGAATTTAACCCACCTGTCAAGTCCGCATTTAAAACTCTCGATTGAGGTAGTTTGAACCAACTTAGTGGGAAGAGCATTCAATGGCACAACAACTCGCACAGCAAAAAAATAAGAGCGAGCAACCAACCTCGTCAAAGGCTTCACAAAGTTGAGTGAATGGATGTGAATTTGTTGCACCATCGATAACTCGTAAAAAAGTGATATCGACAGGTGTAACCCCTTTAACAATCTTAAAGGTCAACACCAAATCGGCCTTTAGTCGTCTCACCACGAGAGTATGCACTCTGAGTAGCTTTAAACGAGCTAGGTACGCCATGTTTTTGAGACCCACCAGCATTCACGTAAATTGAGGTGTATGGACTCAATATCATTAATGTTCCCCAGGAGGCATGGAGGCCATGGGCACAGATACTGTGGGGCAACATGGGTCCCCTACTAGACCAGCATATGTTACACTGTGACCAACTATATAGGATTAGGATGTAGGATTGCTCCACAAAATTATGTTTTCGTCCCGTATGCCTTTGTTTTGGTCCTCTATGCCTATATATGCATATTATGGCTCTATGCATAATGTGTTATATTTTTCTCCCGTTATGCACACAGTACACTAGTGTTCAGATACATTAGGAATTACACAATCACCTTATGCCTTAATTTTATTATGTCTAAACGTATTATAAACTGCTTTGCATAAATACCTTTATATTATAAACCTAAAGACAAAACAATTTTGCTCAAAGCCCATTATATCTGAACAATTATGTACCTTATTCATAAATTATTCACGTAAGCCTTATTATGATTAGCGAGGAATGATAATGCAGTATTGACGAAATTGGGCGCAATTTGATGCTATAGTCCTTAATAAAAAAACATCTACGTTTTGTTTAGCATCTCTTACTCAGTTCACACTTGTGTTTAGAAGAGCATATGGGAGTTATCATAATCAGACCACAATCTTGTGAGATTAGTTGAAATTGAAAACTTTTAAAACTGTGGGAGCTTCTTACCTTTGCCCAACTGCGAGGAGAGTACCTGCGGAGTTCAAACCCCAGCCTCCACCCAAAAATTATCTTTAAAATCATCAATGGCACTGTTTATTATATGAATGTGGAGAGAATTTTCACAACATCAAATTATGAGATACTACGGGGGTTGGGGAGAGGAAAACCAAAAAGGCCCACGGGTTCTTGCTTTAGGAGACAAGTAGTAAAAAGGAAAACCTACTAGAATGGAAAAAACCGTCTATTTTATTAATTAAGGTTGATGACACCTCCAGTTCTCATGAAAGATATGGAAACACAAGCTTTCAATTCTAAAGAAAACACGAGAAACATTTATTCAAAAACCTTCTTGTTTTCAAAATTACACAACAAGCTGTTTATATTTCCACTGGTTTTATTTCAATTCACACACTGTATAAACTCCTCACTCAGTAAAACAATTTGTGAAGGGCAAAATTGTTAGCCTTTTAATGTAATGTTCGTGCAGGTAGCTGAACAAAAGACATGTAGCCACAAAATCGTCATTCCAGTACACACAATCATTGAAAAGCATAAGTATAACCCGTTATTTTGTTGGTATTTGGGAGTTTCAACAATAAATGGCGGGAACTCTAATTAACAAGCCTGAAAGGGCTCCTTTCGCAGCAGAATCAGCTTGTTCATTCCCTGCTATCCCAATATGGCCCGGGATCCAGCAGAAAAGCACGGTTTTCCACTGGCCAGGCAAGCGGGAAAGCAAAGCTTGAACATGTTGTGTCAAGGGATTCCGAGGATTGTAATTCGCCTAGGACTCCAGGGCACTCATGGAATCACTAAAGACAATGAAATGCGTGCCCTGAAGGTCAAGGATCCATTCCACCGCCAAACCAAGAGCCAAAAGCTCTGCAGAGAACACAGAATAGCCTGATGGAAGGCGATGGGCAACCGTTACACCCTTACACACACAAGCACACGCCACGCCAACGTCGGACTTCGACCCATCAGTAAACAGGCGCTGATAACCGGCGTATTGAGAACTCAGCCGCCGGAACTCCTGTAAGTACCTTGCGGGTAGAGTGGAACCCTTCAGGAGGGACGCCAGAGCGAAAATGAAACTGCCACTTGGGACAAGCGAAGGGGCAACTGGCATTCTCCCAATCTTCAAGACGCAGGGCATTTCAAAGGCTATCTCCTGACAGGACTGTTGGAGCCTATCGCGGAAATCACCCTTACCCACCCTGCCTCTACTGACTCGCAAGCCTGGCCCAAAAATCATGGACCAAGCAGGACTGGATTGCACAGCACGCAAACGCACAGCATACTGAATGGCAAGCTGTCGCCGACGAATGGGCAAAGGTGGCTCCGAGGCCTCAGCATAGAGGCTGACCACTGGAGAAGTACGAAATGCCCCAGTCGCCACATGCAGGCCACTGTGATGCAGTGTCCAACATCTGGAGAGTCGAGTCACTTACCGAACCATAGCCCATACACGCATAATCAAGTTTGCTGCGGACAAGGGCTCGGTAGAGGCGCAACATGGCAGTGCGATCGGCACCCCATAAAGTGCCCGACAGGACCCGCAAGATGTTAAGCGCCCGCAAAGCCTTGTCTTCAAGCTGACACAAGTGTGGAAGCCAAGATAACCTGGAATCGAACACCAGACCCAGGAAACATGCCTGTGGGACAACAGGATTTTGTGCCTGTCCCAAGTACAGGCTTGGATCCCGGTGCAGTGTTCGTTGGCGGCTTGTCCGGAGAAAACCGTAAACCATTACTGACCGCCCAGGTCTGGACTTTGTTAATCGCCAGCTGTAGCTGCCACTCGCAGGTCTGCATGCGAGCTGCCCAAAAGCGCAGGCTGAAGTCATCGACAAACAATGACTGGGAACAGCCACTTGCTGAGCAATGGGGTTGATCCCTATAGCAAACAAGATGACAATAAGAACACCTCCTTGAGGCACACCATTCTCCAAGACAAACCGGCGGGAAAGAGTCGCCCCTACACGAACGCGAAAAGAACGGCCTGAGAGGTAAGCGGAAAGCAACAGTGGCATCTGTCCCCTCAAGCCACAGTCATAGAGACTATGGAGAATCCCATAACGCCAGGTCGTATCATAAGCCTTCTCCAAGTCAAAGAAAACCTGGACCAGATGATGACGCAGGCGTAAAGCCTCCCTCACATCTGATTCAAGGGCAACTAGATGATCGATAGTTGACCGAAACCGTCGAAAGCCACACTGGGACGCAGAAAAGAATCCCCGTGATTCCAACACCCACACCAACCGCTCACTGACCATTCGTTCCATAAGTTTACAGACACAGCTAGTCAGAGTGATTGGACGATAACTGGAAGGGGAAGTAGGGTCTTTGCCCGGTTTTACAATCGGGATGACCACTGCTGTCCTCCACGCTGCTTGAACAGAGCCCTCTGCCCACACACGGTTGAACATCCCCAGCAAGAACTACTGGGAGGCAAGAGGCAGATGTTTCAACAGTTGATAGTGAACACCATCAGGCCCCGGGGCAGAGTCATGCGACTTGGACAAAGCTGAAACAAATTCCTGCCAGGTAAACGGCAAATTGTACTCCTCTAGCCCATCAGAGCGAAAGTCAAGAGAGTGAGCCTCTTCTCTACCCTTTATCCCGAGGAAACCAAGATCATAATGGTCATCACTCGAGACCCGCACAAACGCAGACGCAAGACAATTGGCAATATCCGGCACAGGAGAGATCACGGCATTCGCTACCTTTAACTGCGACACCGGGGAAGGTACGTCCTTCCCCGAGATCTGGCGCACCTTCCTCCACACTTGCCGAGAAGGCGTGGAGCGCGTGATTGACGAAATATAAGTCAACCACGAAGCACGCCTAGCCTCACGGATAACATACCGGGCACGGGCACGGTAGCGTTTAAAGGCAACAAAGTTTTCAGTAGTGGGGCTCACCGTGAATGCACGCAATGCACGCCTGCGGGGCTGAATGGCCAGTCTGCAAGCTGGTGTCCACCACGGAACAGGAACTCGTCTCGGCTGCGTGGACGTACGCGAGATAGTAGCATGAGCAGCAGCAAGGACCACATCAGTGAAATGAGTGCAAAGTTCATCCACATCAGTAAAGTCCTCAACCGCACGCTGAAATACAGCAGCCCCAGCAAAGGCTGACCACTCAGCTCGCTTAAGCGCCCACCGAGCTAGCCTGGAGGCCACAGAACCCCCTTGTGTTGTGGACAACACAATGGGGTGGTGATCGCTCCCATGCAGATCGGCAGTGACAGCCCAAGTGAAATGAACTGGGATGGCTAGTGAACAGAAGGCTAAGTCCACCGCTGACTAATTGCCTGTGGCCAGATTACAGTGAGTCATAGCTCCGTCGTTCAGGATGCCGACGGACCCCCTTTGCATCCACTATTCAAGGATCCTCCCTTTGTTGTCAGTATGAGGTCCCCCCCACTGGACGTGGTGGCTGTTAAAGTCATCCAGCAACAGGAAAGGAGCAGGAAGCTGGCGGACCAGATCCTCCAGGTCACCAACCCCAAAGACCTCATCTGGTGGCAAATAAAGCGAACAGACAGTAATATCGAAGTGGAAAGAAACTCTTAACTGCTACCGCCTGAAGCCTAGTGTGCAGAGGCACACTGGCATGTGGCTGAGAGTGTTGAACCAGCACTGCAACACCACCATGTGCACGTGGCACAGGGTCAGCATCCAGACAGTAGACAGAATAACCCCGAAGAACCAGATTATCTGATGCCTTAAAGACGGTTTCCTGTAGACAGCAGCACAGAGGTCGCCAATGAGACAAAAGCAGCCACAGCTCCTCGGCATGGGTCCGATAACTTTGGCAGTTCCACTGAACGATGGCATGCGCAGGCATTATGGTGGGCTGAAGACTGAATCTTTCTCCTCAACTCCTCCTCTGGGCGATCTGAAAACATCCGAATCCTCACCCGAATCAAAAGAGGGAGTGAGGTTCAGAACGAAGTTGTCCTGGGAAAGAGGAAAAAGTTCCGGAGAATTGGAACAGGAAATCTCTCCCTGCTCCATGGGCAAAGTAGTATCAAGATGTGGAGGGGACACAACGGATCCCTCAGCAAGCTGGCCGTTCAACGACCGTTTCACCTTGTCTCCTGGTGGCGACGTCCTCACGGGTGGTGTTGAGGCTTTACCAGCAGGAGCCTTCTTCTTTAACGTTTTCTGTGGTTCACTCCGGGCAGGCGGAGGCTTAGCTGAAGCTTTAACCTGCCTGGGAACAGATGCAGCAGCAGAAACAGCAGCAGGAGCAGAAGCATTTGCAGGCTGGGCAGATGTAGACGGCAAGGCAGCAACCGGGTCCGAAGGACCCAAAAGACCCTGCAGAGATGGATGTTGCAGGGTCAACAAAGTAATAAGCTTGCCCACCGTCCTCGTCAAAGACTTGAGCTCAGCGCATAAATCCGCCAAATCAGCAGACTCACTAGCTGGGCCAGGCATTGGCGCACTGCACACCTGCGCAAAAGAACGTGTCATTGCCGGTGCCGATAGTTTGGCTTTCTTTCGAGCCTCCGAGTAGGAAAGCCCGCCCTTCACCTTTAGTTCCTGCACTCAACGTTCCTCAACATAAACACGACAGTCCCGTGAGAGGCTAGGTGCTGACCACCGCAGTTGACGAACTGCTCCAGGCCAGCACAGTCAGCGCCTTCATGGGGTGCCTGAGCACAGGAAACACAGGTAGGCCTACCTTTACATGAGCCGCTGATATGGCCGAAGCGTTGACAGCGGAAACACCGCATCGGATTCGGTACATAACTCCTGACCTTCAAGCACAGGTAACCGGCAGTAGTGTGCTGCGGTGCGACCGGCGTATCAAAGGTCTTGAAAAAGGTGTCAGTTGGTTGGGCACCATTCTCGCCTTTCTGTGTCAAACGCCTCACAGCCGTAACACCCTGTGAATTGAGTTCGCCCAGGATGACATCATCACTGTAACCGCTCAAATCGAAGCATGTCACGACCCCCTTGCTGCTGTTCAAAGTACGATGCGGCTCGACATGCACTGGCATGACCCCAGTGCACTCGCTTTCAAAAGCCTCTTCGCCTGACCATCGTCTGCAACCTCCACAAGGTATCCCCCAGCACGGAGCCGAGAGACACTCTTTGGATCAGAACCACAGATCCCTTTCGAAGCTTTGTGTACAGCGAATGGACCGAGTTGCGCGACATCTTGGCCCTCGACAGTCACCACCAGGAACTTCAGGACTTGGTCCCGACTCTTACTAAGGTCTGGTAACTGGGCACCAGGCCCAACCATCTCAGGTTCCCTCCTCTGGTGCTTGCTAGTGCGGCGAGGAGGGGAAGAATTTTGGGGGGAAGAAATTTTTGCGGGGGAGGGGGGGTAGAAGTTGCCATTGAAAGCAAAAAGGAAGTCGCGGCGGGGCACTCCCCAGAAAATAAAGCCCCGCGCGGCACTCGGGTGATGCTGGGCTGGAAGCCGCATATCCAGGGCCCTGCACCAGGAAGCTAACACCGCCGTCTATCTCCGAGAGGTGGCAGCCTAAGCATGACGAGAGGCGAGGCCACCAAGGAAGCCGTACACACCACCTCCGTCGATAACCCAAATAGTTCGGGTCCGTGATGCAGATGGAAACAGCACAAGCCGCCTCCCCACATCGACAGGACCTGAAAGGTCATAGCCGATTGACGTTAGGCCGGCTAGCCCAGGCTACCCGTCCTCCGGAATAAGGAGTCAAAGCCCGAAAGGCAGGATCTCTGCCTCCACGGATTACTAGGTTGCAGCACACGGCCGACATGCTGGGGGATGAGGATAAAAAGCCTAGTGACCAGAACGGGCAAATTGGAATCAAACCCAAAAGGGTATTCAAACCACCAAACATCCTCTAAGCAGCCACCCCGGGCCCGGTTTGTCTGGATGTCCCTTCACCTCTTTCCGACTAGTGCTTGCGACGGGTGTAAAACCTGCCCACCATACACACCGTAGGCGCACTCGCAAACCGTAGTGTTGAGGTTGCTAGTGTTCAAGACGGACTAAAAATCCTACGCCATGCAGACCCTTGGCACACTAGCAAACCGTGATCTTGGGTTCCCTTTTAGTCGCCTCCTACGACACGCAATGGTACGGTGGGCTTATTCTACTCCCAGCCCACATGGGGATGGAAGACATTGAAAAATGACAGAGGGGTAAGTAGATTTACCAGAAATTTACATATTTTGAGGGAGGGGGAGCAGTGGGAACTTGCCCCTTTGCTACCCCGCTTAATAATGTAGGGCACGGAGTAGTCCAACAATGCAACGTAGAAAGGAAAAAGACGTTTTCTTTTGCGTATAGTGTTCTATTTGGCTTCGGATTTAGTATTCGTGGATTTGTTTGATTTTTCGATTGATGCAGATATTTCGAAACAGATTACGCAATTGAGAAGGTTATGTAGGAAGTAAGTGCAAGGGTGCCCGTACATTGGGGCTGAAGCCATTCGCCCTTTTTCTTTGCCTTTTTGCCCTTTTGGTAGACAAAATCATGAAAAAAAATCTATAAAAACAGAATCTAAAACATTTAAACAAAGGCTTTTTCGATCCATAACACTGATTAGGCCAAAATAAGGCACGTCCCAAAAAAAGTCCTCAGGAAAATCGCCACTACCCCTTTTTTTTTTGGTGTTCAGCAGGCGCCTTTGTCGGTTCGTCCTACTTTTTACATGGAAACTAACCATCTCCACGAACAAACAAAAATGTACCACCGAAACTACAGATTTAAAAAAAAGTTTTAAAGCAGCAAATTAAATTTTCACAATGGGTGTCATATTGTATTGAATTTTAATGGTTGAAATGTAACCGATATTGCCCGTTTTCAGTATTACTATGGTGGAAAATAACTTGCCTTTTAGAAAGTAAATAAAATTTTCACAATTGGACGTGTAACATGGGGTTCGCAGAGAACTCCCTCATTCATTGTTGTGTCCTGCATCATTGTACTGTAATCTGAGTGCCATTCATTGTTGTGTTTCTGCATCCTTGTATTGTTACAAGAGGGCTGAGATGCGGATATCGGTAGAGAACTTACTTATCAGCACCCTTTTAAATAATGATTCTTAGAAACGTATGGTGGTAGTATAAGTTATCACCTGATTCCCGAGTGCTGAGAACTAACAATGTCGAGGGTCGCAGGCCTGAGCGATTGTTAGTTCTTAGCACGAGGGAAGCAGGCGATAACTTATTTATCTACCGATATCCGCATCTCTGCCCAACAATGAAGAAATAAATAGACATAAAGCTCAATAAAGGATTGCATAAATGTGGCTTACTGAACTACGTTATTTCTAGTGTATGATTTTCGCTGTTGGCTTATTTTCAATTTTCCAACAATGAAGAAGCACGCTACACTAATAATGATGTAGTGCATGGAGTAATACAACAATACAAGGCCGAAGGAAATATTTTTTTTCTTTTGCGTACAGTGTTCTATTATGGCTTCGGATTTGGTATTCGAGTATTGGTTTAATTTATCGATTGATGGAGATATTCCGAAAGAGATTACGTAATATAATGTTGGAGATGGTTGTGTTGGAAGCAAGCGCGCCCGACATTAGAGCTATTGGGGCTAAAGCTTCCTTGATCTATTGTTTACTTGTGATGACAGATTAGTGTATGGCCTGAGTGTGGGGACACACTTTGGAAATAGCGACCATTGTACTGTAAATTTTATGTTGAACCTCTCAAACTTCAGTCTCCAAACAGATCATGGAAACGGAACGGACCCCAAATCTTGGCAAACTAAATATAGATCTTCTTAAATCATCCCTGAGCTCTGTGACTTGGGATAGCATTGCATTCAACACGCACTGCGGGATAGAAGAGGCATGAACATGTTTTTCACACACACTCTCGGGTCATATCGAGCTGTGTCGAGATAAGCCAAGACCCCTTAAAAACGTAAAAAAATTCGTTCCACACCATATTTTAAAGCAGCGTAGTAAAAAGCTGAAACTCTGGAAAAGTCACAAGGCAAACCCTTGTCCTACATCGTTGCTTGCATACAATAACTCACGCAAGCTGTATTCTCAGATGGTAGACTCATAGCATCGGGAAAGGGAGGAGGCTGCAATTCACGAAGGCAGCCATTCTGCCCTTTTTAAACTGTACCGTAGCCGAAACTCCTGCTCCAGAACCCTCCCGCATCTCAAAATGGGTACACATTTTGTCGAAGGTAAAGTAGAGAAGGTGGAAATCTTCTGTTATGTCTTTGGGTCGAACACCATACTCGACGATGGAAATCCTGTACTGCCAGAGAAACAGCTTGTGGACTCCCAACCATCTTGCACCCAGGTAATTTTTACGGAACATCTGGTGTCGAATGCATTAAAAAAATTGAAACCTAGCAAGTATTGCGAACCTGACGGGTTTTCGGCTCACCTATTAAAACAACTAAGAAATGTAATATCATACCCCCTATCTATTATCTTCTCTTTTTTCCCTTGCACACAAAAAGCTCCCCAGCATGTGGAGCATGGCACACGTAATACCGATTCTAAAAAAGGGGTCTCCCTCTGATCCATGCAACTGTCGACCAATTGCCCTCACATGTGTAGCATGTAAGCTTATGGAATCGATCATACGGGACAAGATT
>JAHWFP010062269.1:0-11265 GCA_023313725.1 Lithobius niger
TTTTTTTTTTACCGAAAACGTCGCGTAGAACGTTTTCGTCAAGTTGTGTCTGCGCTCTTTCGCGTGACAGCAGTAAACTGCAAGACAGTAATATTATGTAGAACACAGCACGGAAGCTTATTGCATATAATACTAACTTGTTGTGAAGGCGTGGCAATTGGGAAAGTACTATTGCGTGTACAATTACGTGTGCGTGTTACATTGTCTACAGCAGTGGTTCCCAACCTTTTTCAAACCGCGACCCCCCCCCAAAAAAAAAAATATTTTTTTTTCCGCGACCCTACCCACCCAAGTAAATTCCTTCGCCCGTCGGTTTCACAACTGGTGGGTCTGGGGGAGCGTTGGGGGAAGCCACGCTTTTATTTTGCATTTTAAATATTTTAAACGTCGTCATTTGCTCATAAAAAAAAATAGCCCTCGTATTTTATAGAATTATACAATATACAAAGTTGTTTCTAGAATTAGATTTTAGAAGAAATAAAAGTACTTTACAATTAATTAATTTTTATTAATGATTAAATTTTTTTTTCATGCTTTATGTATCGCAACTCCCGAGAGGACGCCCGCGACCCATAGGTTGAAAACCACTGGCCTACAGCCCCCGTTTCCTTTTGGCCGTGTCAATGTGGTTGAGCAGCATGGCTACAGGTTTGGTTTGATAAGTCTCGGGTTCAGTTTACCGCTCAGACAGCCAGACCGAGACATTAAAAGTCCAAAAAGCCAATAGAAGTAGGTTTTTACGTGCTTGCCTTTAAGACGGGTTAAAGTTATTGTTACTGTTTTCTGAAGCTTGTTTGCAGAGCGACGCCATGCATTTGAGTGTCGATTTTGAGTGTCTATTTGTCCATTTTGTGTGTCTGTGTGAGTGCTTTTTTCTGATTGGAACACAATAACGTTGGCAATTATTATGTTCTGATTTGATTTGTTGCATGAAAGAAACGAGTCAATAATGAAATTCGTACGGTCCTATTTGAAAGATGGTGGCTGAAATTCGTCGTAGAGCACTGGGTAGAAATCATACAAGTGGAGCAGCAAAGCACGCCCAGTGCTCCGCAGGGCTGTGCGTTGCTGCTCCACTTGTATACGTTTCTTCCCTGTGAATGCAACAAATGGAATGATGTTATTGTATACAGCGTCTCTCGCTCGGCCGAGTAATTGCAATCTTCACCAACTAGACGCGACCCATGGCGCGAGATAAATAATTGATGCAAGGTTGAGCATCGCGGCACAGATGCGATAACCCACATAGGATTCAATGCAGATTTGCCTACCCGGCCTGTTTGCAGAATAAGCTATGATCCTAACTGACCAGTCAGTAATTCTTTGAAAACTCAGCGTAATGGGCATATTCCCACGAATGTCCATTCATAACGGTTCAGTAATGGTATAGCTATGTCTTTGGGAGAGGATTTGACTGGAGCCCGAACAAGCAGGGTAATCAGCCCCAGCCGTAGGTAAGCAAGTCGGGTCCGCCATCTTGCAAGCTCTCCCAACTTCATACACGCTTGGCCGCATTACGGTAATAAAAACCAGGAGAAGTGATTAGGGGAGGGGTTCAAGCAAGTTTGTAATTTTCACACTTCACAAGGATGTCGTAAACCACAAGGATGGTTTAGCTTAAAGGGTGACAAATTGCTAGAGTGATCTTTTCTCGAGGTTTACCATGCTCCAGCCGAAGCCATGGTGCCAGAAAGAAAGAGGGACAACTTTGCTAAGGTAATTCTACCAATCTGAAATTTCTAGGATCTTTTACATGCTACAAGATACATGAGCACGAAACACCACCGAGCCCTTCTCTTCCCGAAGATGCCTAGGGAGGCTGAGATAAGGCTCGAACCCGGGAACCTTTTGGTGTGTGAGATTAACCCTCAGGCCACCAAGCCTTAGTCCATCAATGATCTTTAACCATTATTTGAAACACGTGACACGTGTGCGTTCTGATGTCGTTTTATGTGTTAAGTCTTTTAATTATTCTACATTAATAAATCATAAATTTTCTCTGAATATCTGACATCTTATTAATTTCACACGTTTTGTGACTGGTAAAAAAAAAGTCTTCCAGTTTTGTTTATTAACTAGAGGAAGCCCGTGCTACGCACGGCTGGTCTTAGATCCACTGTTTCCAACACTGGCACGGTTTGGTTGCTCATGTGTATGTCCATGTTTCACCGAATTAAGTTTCTTCAATCCAGATTTTGTGCACACTGGCGTACAAACGCTTTCATCGAATTAAGTTTGTTTAATCTAATTTTTGCGCGCCCTGGCTAACAAAAGCTGATTTTCGTTCACTTCGTTCACTCAATCAGCGCATCCCGTAATGCAAGTCAGTGGATGCACCGTTTTAAAATTTGGCTCGTCCATGCATTTTCCAGTTTGGTTGTATGCCAACAAATTGCGCTGGGTAATAATGTTGTATTGCTTGCTGAAGTTCGTTGTACGGACGGGTGGTGTTGAAATCTTTAGCCTGGCGGCTTTGACATTTTTGTTTTGTGGGAGAGGCAGAAAGCAAATCGCGCGGGCCAACAATGCCTCATTATTGTTTTATTTATTTATTTATTTACAATCTACGAGAGCACTAAGGAACAAATTTTTCCATCCGCTCTACACTAACTTAAAACTATCATCTAAATCTAAAAAAATCGTGTCCCACACTCCACACCATAATCCAACCGGTACAAGTGTCAAATGCGGACTACAGCACCGGAGTGCCCCAGACCACAAGAATATCAGGAGACCAGACCGCAGATGGGCCCCACCCCTAATGAAAACACCCAGTCATACTGCAGAACCGCAACACAAGCCTGAGTAGGGTCCTCTGACCCTTTTTCTTGGGAAGCAACCCCAGAACACCACTCACAGACCCGGTACCATCCGTAAGCGGCGGCACACGGCACTTGCTCCATAATGGGCAGGGACAAAAGAAGTGACTGACAGTCTCATCCTCCCTGCCACACATACAGAGCGGGGACTGACACCAACCCAGCCTAAACATACGACTCCGAAGGTGGACATGACCTGTACGCAAATGCGACAACAGACTAGCGTCCCTCCAAGGCAGATAAAGGAAGGCAGATGGTGGTTCTACTGACCGATGGATACCATATACAGTACCCTCCCCGCAACAACGTCATCCCAATCTCTCTGCCATTGGAGAGCAGAAATGGCCTCGAGAACTGGTTTCATATCCCTAGGGCACACCGGACAACGCACCACAGCATTCCCAGCCTAGGAACCTTTACGCGCAAGCCCGTCAGCGACTTCATTCCCGAAGACTGCCGAATGACCTGGCACCCACTTAATGGAAACACTAATGCCACTCTGGGCAGCCGCAAGCAACATCCTGCTGACCTCCACACAAATTGGATGCAGAAGCTCAAGGGTCGAGACAGCTCGTTGCAGAAAAGCGATCGCAGCCTTAGAGTCGGAGTGAACCACAAAGCCACGCACGCCAAGTTCCAAGCCATCTGCAACAGCCAGAGAAAGAGCCAATAGCTCACCCAGAAAAGCCGATGGCAGGCCTGGAACGCAGTACATACGTTCAAGGCGCAGTTCCGCCACGAAAATTCCCACACCTCCAGCCCACTCTCTCCCGTGGAAGGACACATCGCAGAAAATGTTCAACGCATCACCGTCACCACCACCCCTTTGCACACCAAACAGAGCAGTCTGCACCATGCCCAGGGTTGAAACGCCTGAACAAAGCTTGGGGTTAGAAAAGAGTCAAGTTGCTGATGCAATAGCAATGTTGCCCCTGTCCCCAAAGACCCCAATTTCAGACAAACAGGAGGAGGAGACTGCATTGCCGTAGCCAAAATACGCACAACAGGGTCACCACCACCCCTAGCCTGAGCTCTCAGACAAAATACCAGAAGCAGCTCCCGTGCACGAATGGCAATAGGGTGCTCTCCCACCTCAATATGCAAGGCGTTGATTGGAGACGACGGGAGGCAACCAGACACCGCACGTAGGCAGTCGTTCACTACTACTTGTACACCCCTAATGGCCACTTTCGAACCTACTAAAATCGGCAGATAATAGTAACAACATGCTCTGATGTACGTCCTATACATAGTCACAACCACACACCGCTGAGCAAGCAGCTTGTTCGTTGTGACCGACTTCAAAATACCAGCCGGGAAGTGACTGCCTTCTTGACCGCCGCCTGTTCATTGCACCACGACAACCAAGGGTCCAACTGAACCCCCAAATACCTAACACTGTTTGTGGAGTAAACAAGTGAGCCACCCACTCTTATGGATCCCGAAAGGGCCGGGCCCTTGGAAAACACCATAAGCTCCGTATTCATGAGGGAAAGTTGCAAACCTCTTAAGGCAAAGAGGCCCGCTCCCCTAGCCACAACCCTATCAAGGGTCATCACGAGTTCTCGTATGTCCTCACCAACGACCCACACGGCAACATCATCAGTGTAGGCAACAACCCTAGCTACCAAATCAAGGTCAACCAAAACAGCATTAATAACCAAAACAAAGAGCGCCGGACTGCGGCAACTCCCTTGAGGGAGGCATCTGTCCGTCGACTTACAGTCAGTCCAGAAACCGTCCGCACGAGTTGCGAACGACCTATGCCCGAAAAGTGCCAGAATCGTGGCAGACAATTGAGTGCCAATCCCAATAGAAGCCTCCTCAACTCAGCGTATGTCCACCATATCGTACGCTGCCCTGATATCTAGAAAGACGCAGACTATGATTTTACTGCTGATCCACACCTGGCGAATACTCACCTTCAGATACAGAACAGCATCCTGTGCACTGCGGTGGTGCCGGAAGCCAAACTGGGTGCTGAACCGCCCCCCCCCCCCCCGCGACTTCAAGATTCCACATGAGGTGACTCACCAAGGTTCTCTTAAACACCATCCTAACACAAGACAAGAGGGCAATCGGCCTATAACTAGTTACCGCCGAACGACTCTTACCACACCCCAAAACTGAGACCAAAACTGAAAACATCCAGGTAGGTGGCAGACAAGACCCACCAATGACGCGCTGAAAGCAGGCCTCCCAACTCCAGTTTGTTCTGACATCCAAGGGCCCGAAGATCATTATTAGAGACCCTGTCTAATCCAGTGGCGTTATTGGTGCCACACCGTGCCAGAGCCGCATCCAGTTCTACAGTGATCAGCGCTTTGATGCGACCCAACCTACTCCAATCTATGGGCGGCAACGGAGGACCTCTAGGCGAGTCAAAAACCGATGCAAAATTATCATTAAAAGCCTGCACCATCTCTCGACCACAAGGAACACTCCACAAAGAAAGTCGGGGTACCATTCTAGACGATATCTATGTCAAGATCCGGAAGAGAACTCACTAACATCTTCCCACGAGCATCACAAAGGGCGCTTCCCCAGGCCCAGTGATGGGCATTCAAATCACCGCCCAAGATTGAAGGCCGAGGGAGAGATTTCACCCAAGACACCCAATTTGCCCTAGAAACCGAGCCAGTTATATGCACAAAGCTGACCGTCAACCAATCATTCATAACCCAGACTCTAATAGTACATGCATCAATGTGTGGGCAGCAGAAACGGTAGCCAGTCCCTGACGTAAACCTGCACACTTGAAAACTCTGGGCCTGCAATACTGCTAAGACTAGGTAAAAATGGGGTAGTATCGATCTGTAGTCTAGTCTCCAAAAGGCCCAGAAGGTCAAACTACTACCCAATGACTCGATCTCTGCAATTTTACTGTATTTTAATGTGCACATTTCATACACATATGGAGAATGGAAACTATCTAAATCTAACAACAACCCAACCATTCAGAAACACAAACAATCATGTAACAACAAACCCCAATCTACCCCACATCTAATGCCAAGCCTAAGGCCCGATCACACGTTATGTCACCCCTTCCCGTTCTTTCGTCCACAACAGCATCCATCGATTCTTGGCGCACCACAACAACAGACACCCCACAATCAGCACTGGGCACACTACCTTCCGATGGAACACCATCCACAGCTGTAGCACCACACGCAGCAGGGGCACTATCTGCTGCAAGAACACCATTCACTGAAGACACAGTAGAGGGCTCTTTTGTAACCAAGGCCACATCCACACACTCACTTATCATCACACTCTCCCAACCACCTGACTTCACGCAAATCCTCAAAAGATGACACCACAGCAGAGGGGATCCCATCCCCACCCCCATCACCATCCCCCAAACAAGACACTGCCAACGGCAAACATTTGTTATGATCAAACACCTGAACCTCCACCACAGTAGAAGAACCGACAACACCACGCTTCTTTTTACTCGCCCTCCTTTTCTTTCTGGTTGGCGAGCTCCAAGGGTTCGGTGCATTCACATTCAATTCATCAACAGAACCCAAATCGGCCACCAATGAGGGGGTGGGGGGCGACTGGGGAGGTGGTGCAACAGGAGGCTGCATTGGTGAAAATACTGATAGCACTGGCTTATCCACGGAATTGTCTTTGGGTCTGTCCTTGGACTTGTCCCTGGGCCCATCCCTGGGCCGTTCCTGAACAGCCAGGCCTGCTGAAACCTCCCAGATGAATACATGGCCAAGACGGCAGCACAACAGCATTACATGGGCAGCAAAAAACACCTGGACATGCCCTGCTCACGTGGCCATGCGTGGCACAGCGCAGGCACCTGGGTGGCCTATCTGCAATCGCGAGCAATGCAGGGATCCCTCGCACACCAACAATATCGGGCACATCACTAAGTAGCACACTGTCTTTCAGTTTAAAGGAAACTAACTCAACGCCCGTGTAGCAATGTGACACATTCTGTACATTATGTCGCTCATACAGATGGCTAGCCAATGGCCCATAATTCGATAGAGCACCGCCAATCTCTTGTTCAGTTACTTCAATAGGCAGCCAATGGATTCGGATTTTCAAAATCCTTTCACACAAGTCGAAACCTTGGCCCTGGAAGCCATTTAGCAGAAGCGACTTTTGTTGACAAACTTCAAAGTTGAAAGGGTTCCAAAGGGTTTAACGAGCGTTAACCACTACTGGTCATCTGCTCAAAGACCTAAGGCCCTATGTCCCTAGGGCACTAGGCCCTTCGATAACTCATCAAAGGCCACTTGAAAAACATTGTTGGCCCGCAAAGTACAAATCGCAGTGACTAATTTCGCAACTTTGAGAGCTTATAATTCCGTCAAAAGTAAACATCTTTAAACCAAATTTGGAAGGCCTGTCTGCAGTCCAAAAATTGTGAAATTCGGTCCAGCCAAACCCGAGATGCAGACAGGGGCCAAATAGACAACTTCTTGTTCTGCTTCTTGTTGTTCTGGGGATACTTTCGTCTGTCCTCTCTACAGGTCAAACCATTTGTCGTATAAAGCTGGTTCTTAGCTCATTTTACAGGTATTGCTCTGTAGGTGTGCCCTTTTCATAAGGCCTTTTCTAATTGGTCAAGTAGTTCAGGGGTTACGGAGCTCTAAACCACCAGATTGATTGTTTTACATTGTTTTAAACATTGTTATTATGCAACAATACCAATTAGCAAACGCCAGCTGCAAGACATAGACTGAAGATTAAAGGATTTTTTTCTATTGTTACCATTGGCGATATCCAGGTTAGTAAGGGTCAGCCTAGGGTCTCTTGTGTTAAACTCTCAGCTTTGACCGTCAACTGCACTGTTTTAAAGTTTAGCAGCAATTCTAAAACTAACACGAATTAATAAACAATAACGGAACGTTAAATGTTTACAGTAAGGATCTAAAAGTCAAAACCTAGAAGGAACATGGACAAGCTTTGACAGTCAGGGTCTAGGTATACAATTTTGTCAGTAGAGGCTGGTAAGCATTAGACCCTTACTACCCGGTGGTCAGCAATAAATACATTTTGACGAAAAACTGGAAATCCTCCTACAATGACCCATGTGATGATCAAGTGGTAGTATGGTTATACGTTTCCTGCTTTGCTTTACATTGAAAATTATTTTTTCAATTTAGTAGCATGCCAGCATATTCGTAGCAGAGAGCATTATGGTAATCCTCTGCCATAATACGAAATATAATAAAAAATTCTAAAGCATCAAAAGACAAAATGCCAAACTTCACAAGAAAATTGTGTTATTAAAGTTCCATAACAATATTTTAAGAACAAAGAAAATCTGCTACAACCGTTCATACACACGTTCAGTCCGAAGAGACTAGAGCTAAGCTAACCACCAGGTAGCTTAGGGTCTAATGCTTACCAGCCTCTTACTGGTAAAATTTTACAACTAGACCCTGACTGTCAAAGCTTGTCCGTGTTCGTTCTAGGTTTTTATTTTTAGATCCTGACTCTAAACATTTAACGTTCCGTTTTTGTTTATTAATTAAATAAGGTCTCCCCTTCTCACTCGCCATTATCACCACGGACTTCGTCATCGACACATTAGAGAGACCCCCCACGATACATGTTCACTAAAAACTGCAGGCGCACCGCACCCATCATTTTTTAGTGAACTTGCGTACGACTTCTTCCGTGAACCCACATCATCGTGCCGTTTTTCGTAAACACCGTTTACTACTGAACCAAGTTGAGCAGCCGCAACACCTACAGTACTCACGTTCTCATTATTCACGTTGTCCTGGGAAGTATTGTTGAATCCCAACTCCGCTGGCCCAAGAGTTTTTGATCCTATTACGCCCGCCACTCTGCAACTTGATATACCGTACAGTCTTAAATCCACATAATAATAATGTAATAACAATAACTTTTGCTGGTAAGCAACGTTAACAGCAGGGTGCAAGGCCGCTTACGCCGCACCCAAAAGAGAGAATAAAATTAAGTAAAAACTGTTTAATAGGTCCGCCGTAGAAAATGGTCAAGTGGTAATTTGCGAATGATCCTCAAAAAGGCAATGACCGAGGTGGCAGATACAGCACACTCCAGAAGCGAGTTCCAGATCTTGACTACACGGAGAGCAAAAAAATGCCTCCGGCAGTCTGTTCGCGATTCGGAGACCTGCAATTTATAAGAGTGGCCCATTGTCTGAGAAGCTGAAGAAAAATCGAAAAAGGGAAGGTCGATTGGTAACTCTCCCCGTACAATTGGAAAAGTCAGTGCAAGGTCGGCCCAAATCCGACGTAACTCGAGTGGCCGAAGTCCCAATCTAGATAGACGATCAGCAGGTGGGTGATCTCTAAGGTTAGCTACACGTTTTGTGAACTGACGTTGAACAGCCTCCAGGCAGTCAATGTCGTGTAGGAGATACGGTGACCATACAGGCCTTGCGTATTCGAGCAGAGGACGAACGTAAACCTTAAACGCCCAAACTAAGGTAGAAACCTGAGACTTCATGAAACACCGCCTAACCAGGGCCAGGCGTCGGTAGGCCTGGGCCGAAATTTTGCAGTAATGTAATGAAGATTTTAGATCTGCAGAAAACCGGATACCCAGGTCCTTAACAGTATCCAAGACTGAAAGATCGGATGACACCAGAGTATACTTCAAGTGTGGGTTTGCAGAGCCAATATGAAAAACACCACATTTTTCGCTGGACAGAGGGAGTTGCCACAGCTCCGACCATCATTGGATAAAGCTCACATCTGAATTTAAAAGGTAACCATCGTTGAAACAATGGATAGTTGAACAAATTTTAAGATCGTCCGCGAATTTGAAGCAGGGCCTTGCACCATCAGCACAAAATGGCGACAAGTCATTCAGATAAATCACAAAAAGTAGCGGACCGAGGACTGATCCCTGTGGCACCCCGCTACCCACCCGAGCAAATTTGGAGCTGGAGAATTCAACCACCACACGCTGCCTGCGACCTGAGAGAAAGTCTGCAAGCCAAGCAAGTAAATTTCCACCAACTGACAGCAGCGTTAGTTTGTGTAGAAGTTTTGAGTGAACAACAGATTCGAAGGCTTTCATAAAATCAAAATAGATGACATCGGTTGGGATGCCTAGGTCGGTCGCAGAAGTCCAAAGGTCAAGCACTAACAAAAGTTGCATCACTACAGACCTGCCAAGCAGAAAACCAAACTGGCCACCATCGAGTAACTTCCGCTGCTCAAGAAATTTAAGTAAGGATTGACGGATAAGGGTTTCCATGATCTCTCCTTTAGAAAGCGCCATCACACCTCCACCCCTAGAACCCCGATCAAGCCTGGTCACAGAGTATCCGTGACCCCCTATGATCATCGCATCAGTAGTTGAGTGATCAAGCCACGTATCAACCACGAATATGATATCATATGCCCCAACTGCCAAAATAGCCTGGAAAAAACCTAAATTTTTGGAAATACTGCGTGCATTAAGAAGAAGACAGGACAAAGAATTGGTGTCAGTAGTTGGAGGGGAAGGATTGGTGGAACTAGCGGGCTGGGTGACACTTGAAAAAACTGCGAGAGGGAAGAGCATGGGAATATTCCCTGTTACATAGTCAAGTTTGGGGTCGGCGTATGTAACTTGATTATTTCATTTTGCAGCACATGTTTGCCACGAGACGTGCGATGAATCCCATCCCGGGCTAAATATGTGTGGTCCAAACAGAGTTGTTCATCGATGGATACGAAGTTTACACACAAATCAATACACAAGTTCTTAATCAGAAGGTTAGTATGAACAATAATTTTGTCAGTCTCGCAATGGTCACGTAGTAGGCGTGGGAAGATACCCACAACAGAAATCCTAGCATGTGGTCGTTCCTGCCTAATTAAATTTGCAATGTTACCAATAAAGTGTGTTATCCTATTTGGAGGATCACTTATGCCAACTTCCGCTGCTCTGCAATTTCACCACTTCATACTTTTCATCCGACACGATCCCATTATCAATCTCTGCCTGCTGCCACAACCCCTTCAGCTTCAATTAATGACCAACAGCTTTTTGACTTTTGTTTTGTCATCCGCCATCTTTCCACTTAGGCAGGTCTCATTGTTGTCGGCCACTCTGCAAGATAACAATGATAAACCTCGTGCTCCGCAGTAATTGTTGGTGTGCAGTTTGAAACAATTCAGCTCAGCTCTGAAAGCCGCATTTACGAAATAAGTAAGCCATTCCATCGTGTTTAGATGGCAATTTCGAGGCCACAACGTGGCTTGGTTTGATTCGAAACTATATGCCTTTAGCTGAAACACGGATTCTTTCGACATGTTTATTCCGGGTTTTGGCCCAAGGCCATGCACCCGTTACTACAACTAAGTACACAACCATAACACAACTAAAACAACCAAACCAACCTAACACTGACCACTCTACAGCCCTTGCAGCATACGCTAAACACACCCCAACACGGTACTAGCAATATCTACACATGTTTGCTACTCAAACA
>JAHWFP010062335.1:0-14069 GCA_023313725.1 Lithobius niger
TTTCCTTAAAATTATTTCCAGCGATTTATGTCTGTTTATTAATGACTTAGTAACTCAGACAGAATGGGTGTACACACTTACGCTTGTAGCAGGTTGTCTTGCTTGGAATCGCTGCCATGTTATCAAACCGGAAAAAAATGTCAACCTAAAGCAAAGTAGGAAACCCACACCCCCACTATCATTGGATCATCTCATGGGTCTTTATACGACGATTTCAGACAGCTGTTCTTCAAAAACCGGGTAGTAAGGGTCTTATGCTAAGCAGCGTCTTTCTGGCCAAATTTGACACCTAGATCCTTACAGTCAAAGCTTGTCCGTATTCCTTACAGGTTTTGACTTTTAGACCCTTACTTTTAACTTTTAACGATACGTTTTTGTTTATTAATATATATAGATTCATGATGTAATTGTCTTATTACCTGACTTTCGCTTCGTGAGGCAGTGCCGAACGTTGTCGGATGAATGGAGAAATTCTCATTTCATTATTTTCCGAAAGTAAGACCAACAATCGCGCAGCAATGCTTTAAAAGTTTGCTTTGATACGATGTACCAAAAGTCGTATTGTGACAATAATTTCGTTGTTAACTTATGGGGTCCCAATACCCTTCGGAAATTCAGAATCATCCTTAATTGAGCAACAATGCTGATACAATGCACTTGGAAGGAACGTTACCTGAAATATTGTTACTAAAATTTGGTTGTCGTCCGGTGTTTTGATATCGTATTTCTCTAATGTGCTAAACGATACTTCACAATCGAACAACAATGTCAAGTATGCAGCCGTTGTTATAGTTGGAGTACGGACGAAACTTATCCAAAATAAGTGAATATTGCCTTGATGTTTAAAATGGTTACTTCTGGCAACATTTTATCATATCAAAAACCAAAACTCTTAAAAGGGGCCGCCAAGTTCCGAATGGTTCGGCCCTTCAAAGGAGTAATATCAACACACCAAAACATTAGCCAAGTTAATCGCACTGCTTAATAATTCGAAGGTTAAATGAAAACTAGAACATTGCTACTTTTGGTAGCAATGTTCAAGTTTTCATTTAACGTCCAAAGTATTTTTCGGTGCGATTAAGTTGACGAATGTTTTGGTGTGTTGATATCACTCCTTTGAAGGGCCGAACCATTCGGAATTTGGCGGCCCCTTTTAAGAGTTTTGGTTTTTGTTATGATATCACTCCTTTTTTTTTAATTGTCTATTGACTCAACTCGCTATCGTGCAGATTCGTAATAAGTGCCACGTCAACAAGAAATTGGTTTTCAACAATTTGTTACTACCTTTTGCCTATAGGTAGAACCATTCTCAACTCAAGTCACCTCTTTATAGGTTTTTGTTTTGGTTTTTATTTTATTGTAATTTTTTTTTTAGTTTTGGTGTGTTGATATCACTCCTTTGAAGGGTCAAACCACTTTAACTTGGTGAGGTCTTCACCAGTTTTTGGCTGTGTTTATTTTGCTTTGTTTTTACAGTTGGTTTATTTTTCGTGAATTGGACGTGAATACAATTTCTTTGCAACGTTGTTTAGATTTATCGTGATACACTAGTGTGTGTCTAGGCACGTACGTCAGTTTACAAGTTGTCATTGTTCGAAGTTCGGCCGTCCAATGAGAGACGATGCCGACAATACTAACAATGGTTATAACAATATTTTCGTACTTAAGCGCCCTCCCACGCCATCCTCGTTAGGCCCTTAGGCATCAAACCATAAAACGTATGCAGTTCGTGTATACTGCACCCATTCATCCAATTTCATACCTGGAAGCCTTCCCGTTATCTCGGTATCGATGAATAATCACCCTATGGGATTTAACATGGGGAAGGGCGGACTAGCTAGCTAGTAGCTAGCTAGTAACTAGTAACACATTTTCAACGTTAATGAGGGTCAGATTTTGCATTGAAATCAGCATAGCTGGCATTCCTAAACGAGTTAATTTTTGTCAGGTGGGTCATTGCTATCGATTTCAACACAATTTAAACCTTTATACCGCATTATTATTTTTCCCGGAGTACCTGAAATGGGCTCAGCTATGCTTCAAATGATATACAACCTCGACAATAGAATTGACGTAATGTTTGTTGTGATGTTTGTTGCCTAACTTGGCGCGACACACTGGCGTGTGTCTAGATTTCATTTAGCTAAAATAATAAAATTATATATTTAGTACACTTATTTACACATATATTTATATCAGTGTTAAGATCAAGAAATGTATTTACTTTAAAAAAATGGATTTAACAGATTAGCACTGAATGACCACTAACTGTCAGTGTCAAAGGAACTTTGTTGCTTGATTCACCCAGGATTAAAAGAACTCTTGTTCCACTTCCAGATCCATATCAAAACAGTGTCGTTCACATAGTTTGTTTTACCGTATTTACCAGATAGATGGATGAACAGTTTCTTCAATTGCTTCTGGTGGAATGACATTCTCATTTTCCAAGGGTTGAATGACTGGCTCCATGTTTTCAATTGGCTCCTTCCCCTCTTCCACCTGACGCCGATTTTGACTTTTTTTTTTAGCAATTCGTCCGGTTTATCAACCATATCTTTGAGACATATCGTGTGTTGTTTGGAGATGGCCATTTGTCTAATAGTAAAGATTGCTATTGGTTTTTACTTCGTCTGCCCTGAACTGCATTACCTCATTGTTTCTTGCTTGGTCTAAATGGCCGTTTAGTTGTTGGTGGTCGCTAAGGTGGCGATGTAAACAAATCATTCTAAATTCTTCATCTCTGCGTTGCCTGGAAGGGTCTTCAACGTGGTAGTATTGGTGCTGGAACGATTTGGTTGTTCTAGGGTTTCCTCGGTTTGAGATGTGGCCATACTATGGGAAAAACATGTTCTTTAAGTCCAGACTTGTCCTGACGCAATCACTGAATCAGGCAGCAGTTTTGTTGTATGGTAATTATGCCATGTGCCCCACCACTTTTTGGGGCACAAACTCATTTGCCCATACGATTGTTGCCACAGTTGTTGTGTTCTGGCCCAATTTGCCTTCCTTAACTCTCGAATCGCCACATCCTTTTCCTCCAACTTTCTCTACATTTCTTCTTGCACTTTATTTGCAGTCCACTTTAGCCTCTTATGCTTCAATCTTCTCTTGTTTTCCACAGTCTGCTGTGATGCCGTATCAGCCTAATGCTGCCTGGTTTGTGTCACAATTGAATCTTGTTGCGTGGTCTGCTCTTTCGGTTCGCAGGTTTCTCACGTCATGTGTGTTGTTGCCTTCCATACTTTGGTTTTGTCCAGTCAGACTAGCAAGTTCTTCCAAACTTAAAGACGGGACAGCCAAAGGCTCACAACAAATAACTAAATACAGATGTAAACCTATTTACGTTGCCTTTTGGACTTATATGTCAGACTGCCTGAGCAGGGAATCGAACCCAGTACCTTTGGAACCAAAGGCCGAGGTCCTACCACTGAGCCAGACTGACATGGCCAGTCTGACTCAGCCAATGTTTGGGGCCAGACTGACACGGCCCCATGTCAGTCTGGCTCAGCGGTAGGACCTCGGCCTTTGGTTCCAAAGATCCTGGGTTCGATTCCCCGCTCCGGAAGTCTGACATATAAGTCCAAAAGGCAGTGTAAATAGGTTTGCATCTGTATTTACTTCTTCCAAACTCATGGAGCCTATCGCTAGTAAAGAAACGGTCAAACCACTCGTCTTCTTCCCGACCCAGTGGCTTCCATCTGTGGTTTTCTGCCTGGTTTCGTTTGCCGGCCATCTGTTCAAGAGAAAACTAGTGCCGAAAAAACTTTAAAATTAGAGTTTGAAGTCCTTCCTGTACTATGTTATCAAAAGAGTGTCTTAAAACGGGCGTCCATTGCTTTAAGTACTCAAGGGGTTAGAGAACAAAGGTTAAGACCTATCTGTGATTGGTCCCCGAATACAAAATGATGGTAACACAGCCCCTAGCCATATGTTTCTTCCACATCACACCTACCTTGAGCTAAACTGTCCTACTCACCAGGTGTTGCCTCTGAATGCATCCTTTTTTGCATCAGTGAAGATCTTTGCGTTCTAAACAGAAACTTGCTTTTCTTTGCCCATCCCTTACACGTAAGCTGTTGCATCACCTTCATTAAAACGTATTTGGTTGTAAGGAATGTACACGAATTTCTGCCTTACAACCTCCTTGCTCAAGATGGTTTGTTATGCCTAGAAAATGTGGCTTTTCCATTTTATCGCCAGAAAATATCGCAATTTTGTAGGCTCCTTTGTCGGCGATGTTTCATCCGCAGCATTTTCCTAGTGTTGATTGTTACATCTTTTTTTGTCTTCCGTCACCGTATGATTGTATTTTCTTTATTGATGTATACATGTAAAGGGAATATCGGAATACTAGAATTAAGGATGTCAACACTGTTTTTTCATAGTGTTGGAAGATTTTCTTAGAAATATTTGATTGTTGCAGTATGAGCCCACATCCTCCGTCTGCATACTTTAGACATCCCTTTCCTTTTCCCAGTACATAGTTATATGAAGCAAGGTGGGCGGGTGGTTACCATGACCGTCTCATGTGCCAAAGGTTACGGCTTCAAGTTCGACCTCAACCACCCGTGAGATTTTCGGGAAGATAAGGGCCCTGTGATGTCTCGTGTTCATGTCAATTGTGCATGTAAAGGAACCTAGAAATTTCCGATGTGATTTACCAAGCAAGATTGTCCCACTCTCCTTCTGGTGCCATGGCTTCGGCTAGGAGCCCGTCAAAAGTCAAAGTACACAGTCCAGTTACTCCTACTTCGTGACTTCCCTGAGAAACTAAAATAGATTCTTCCATTGCTTCCATGCCTTTTTTCTTCGGCGACAAACATTCAGTTCAGAGCCTATTCGTTTTCCTAACCGAAGTAGACGAGAATGGAGTAAGCCAGACAGCAACGGTTCACTTGTCCTCAACAAGGTCACAAGAGCATGATGCAAGCCGATGATGGCGACTTTAAAAATATTTTCAAATTCTTCTGGCTGAAGGATTTTTAAAGAAGTTATTAAAATCGGTTTAATTCATGACAATTAAGACAGCCACAAAAGTTTGTTGACCCATCTAATTTGTGTTCAGCGCATCTAGCTTTGTGTCGTAAAGGGCTCCTTCCTAAACACTGCAATTTTTGGCTGGGAATGTTCCGCCAGAAAAAAAAACTAGTCGGGATTTTGAGTGGGGGTTGTCTTACATGTGGGGTGGCAAGTGAAATCGTCTAAACTTCTTCAAAACTGTAAACACCATACCCGTTCTTGCAAAGCAGCCACCAAAAATGTAGTTGCGTATCCAATTGATTCCAATATGGCTGACGTCAATAAATAATCCTTGACTGTCGTTTAATCGAATATATGCTGACCGGCTGTAAAATTTCAAGTTTATTGCAGATTTCCTTTACTTTAAGCTAAAACCTTACAGAAAATAACTTGAGACCTAAGCACGACTGCATTCCTGGCAATTAACGTTTGCAGTATTTTACAACCCAAAACACTTTTTGACACCTACAGTACTTATTTAGTGGGCCACTGAAAAATTCAGTCAACTGCCTCAAAATTCCAGCACCAACAATTGTTCATTAATTTTACAGAACTATATTGTTGTGTCGCTTATTGTCGTTTATGGATTATTTGGTGTTTTCCTTGCCAAAATCTGACATCGATGCGTTAGTTAAAATTTCTTCTCGGTATCCATCTATTTTCCATCTACAAGCCAGCTATGGAAAAGTTGTCTGTCGTCAGACGTTGTGTCAGTTGAATGCTATGAAACACTGACGTGTGCAGTTCAGAAAAGATTACTAAGACTTAAACCTCTCCCCGTGCACAGTAATCAATATTTGCAGGTTTGAGCATGGAGAGCATCACTGCCAGCATGATGTGGAAAATACGAGACCGACCAAATTTCTTCCATGCACGCAACAACTTCCTTTGGAATTGCAGACACTCCTCTACAGGATCTTCTCAACTTCTCTTCGTTTCTCTACAAAAACAAAATGGCACCATTCATAATTTCAAAAAATCAAAAATATGTTTGGGTGAGAATACCCAATAAATGGACAAATTACCCTATAAAAAAAAACTGTCGCACCATATTTGAAAAAAAAGCAGTAAAATGAAAGGTACTTTTGATCCTCTTTTGTGTATTCAGTCAGTGTTTATGAAGCTAATGACTAGCTGCATGTGTAAGAAATTCAACTTCGTGGGAATTTTACTGTTTAGGGTTGTCTGTTGAGGCCTTTTCGTGGTTCGAGGAGAGCGTGTGCGCCCCGAAATTTTTAGTTTTATTATCATATATCCTTGCAGGACGAAACCGGGATGTTTAGCAATTTGAGAGTATCACTCGCATACATCTCCCATGATAGGGAACATATATTATCGCGCCCTTTGCAATGTTATTACTTTAAAAATTCGATTTCCGTTTACAAAATTTCTTCACCATACATTTTTTTTTCAATTTACAACATTCTCCACCATAAACACTGGTTGCGTTCTTCAGGTGATAGAATGCATTAGTCTTACAGCAATGTTTCAGCCCATGAAGTGGACCACTGCACTGTGACCGAGGTTGGCGCTAATGACCAAGTTGTCGACGCGCCATTAAGCCTCAATCCCCCCCCCCTTGAAGAAATAAACTGTTTATATAATAAATAAATCTTCCTTACAGGCAAAACGGGGTTGTAAATATTTACTTAACTTAAAACATGGTACATTGCTGAGGAGCGAAGAATTCCAGGTAACGTAACTACCAATAATTATCGAAATAATTTGTGGAGAGGGAACCACGAACGAAACGTTTTTGTCTTATGACTACACGTTTTTTTTTTATTCAAAAAATTCCATACAGGCTTTGTTGTTCATTTATATTTGTTTCATATATATCACCAATATTTAATAAGCAATAATACTTACAATTAATAATAAACTTTGTATATCACAATCACATAGTTAATATATGAGAAAGAATTTTAGCAATTATCGCTGATGCTTGTGGAACTCCAAACCTTTTATTCAGTTTCTTTACTTATTCAGTTATCAATTTTTGTAACATTTCCAATATTTTAAGCAGGCCTAATTGTTGATTATGTTGTAATATTTTCATCTTAAGACGTAGGCTACTGATCATTCATGTACAACTAAACTAACGAGTTTCTGGGTTAGTAAAGTTTTAAAATTGTCTATAATAACTTCACGAATATTATTGCACGTTTTACAGTGATTTCATGTATTGGTTTCAATGTTAGTTCATTATTGATGTTACCTTTCTCAGTTTTTTTTTACTGTAAGAGCGTTGTTTGTCTGTGTGTACATCTATTTTTATATTTTTTTCCTGCTACATAGTATATTAAATGATTTAGTTGTATGAGTAGAGCATTTCATCTTAGTTTACTTTAGCTTATTATTCTAGGCTACAATGCTGCTTAACAAATTAACGCATTGGCCCATCGAAATAACTGCCTCCTGTGGATTGTTTACAGTTTCCAGAAAATTGTTTACTGTGGTAAGTAGTGAAATGGTCGCCATTTTACAAAAATTCGTTTATTGCAATATAACTGTTTATTTTTATTCTTTAGATTGGAAGCACAACCATGACATATATGATAATTTTGGTCCAGTTTAGATCTGGTGAAAGTAGCATCAAACAAATGTGCAACAATACACATTCTGTCAGTGGACGATAGACTAGTAATATTGCAGTGTTGAAGTTCCCATGCATTCTTCTGAATGGGATAGACGAACACCAACTTTATGTGGCACTAGACAAAAAGATTTTCCGAATTAGCAGAAAATGAAGAAATCTTTCCACGCTTGTTATAATCTGTAAAAAGTCATTTAGTTTGATATTTTGCGAGTTTGAGAATTTCTTTGCATTTACTATTTTTAGTTTTTTTTTTGGTCCCATTCATCAAACATTACCTAAAACACTGGAGAACACTGTCCTAGTGTAAAAGAAAAAGTATTCACTCTCGAAGATTATTAAGTATTTCTTCTTCCCAGATCAGAGTAATACTTATTCAGCTTTAACTAAACTAACCAGAATAAAATATTGTCAAATAATTAAAAAGCTAATTGATGCTTCTTAGCACATTCATATGCTATTCCTATTCATAAAAGTCAATCAACGGACATAGAAATGGAGTCAAGAAAAATCGATTTTATGTGATGGTTGTGAATATCTCAATAAGACATTAACATTTATAGAGCATGACTACGTGACAACTCAAAGTAGATTTTTCTGTCATTCCACCTAATTATATTCTAAGGCTCTTAATTTTTCTTAAATTTGTTTTAAATTTCAATTCTCAACACTTCACAGTAATAATAGGAAGTAGTATTTCCACAAATCGTGTTGTTAATGTGAGAAGGCTGTGTTTCATTAGTGACGTTTATCTTTCTACCCTATGTGGGAAGGCTAATAGCAGATATTTTATTTTAGCTAATGAAGCAACATCATAACGACACGTGATTTCATAAATCATTGCGAATAATTACGTAAAATAATTTGTTTGCGTGCCTAAATTCTCAACCTTTTACCTATGGTAACAAATAATAAACCATAAATGAAATGGTTAAAAGGCAGCAGTAAACATTATAAAGACCAGCCTTTAGAGAATGCAAGATACTCGATGATGAGAAGAAGTAAAAGATAATTGCTTTTATCCGGATTCAAAACCAATACACCCTACTTACTAACCGAGCACACTGCCAAATGAGGAACCGGGGCACACCATGGATAAAGGTTCCATCCTGGCTTAGAGCTCTTCGAAGTGATTTAATGCTAGCAATTCACACAATGAACCACAATTTAAAGGGCTAAAGAAGCAAACAAGCAGCATTAAACTCAAGGTCTTGTCAAGATACATTTAACACTAATCTGGGAAAGACGATATTTGGACTGCCCTTCCCCGAAATTGAACCCGTAAAGTTCCAATTACTAGCTAGGCACACTACCAACTGCACTATGGGGCAGAATCAGGCCTTCAGGCAACAGCCAAAGATTCGGTAATGTTTTACCAGAGATTATTAGAAACACAAAGAATGTTTTTAATTAGTCAAACATTATGCTTGCCTACTTTCTTTGAATGATATTGAATCGGTTTTTTTCTCAAAATACTGTATCCATTTCAAACTGTTTTTGTTGTGTCATTCGATCAGTATACCATATTTGTTCATTTATATTACTGATATCTTCTTACGCCATTGTGATTGATTCTCATAACCTACTACATTGTTTTTAATGATATATTTCGTGCTGATGTATTTTTTAATGCCTCAAATGTGAGCTTAGGCTTGTATGAGGCATCGTTACATTTCTACTGGCAATAAACTTACTTATGTCAAGAAAAACAGTTTGGACGTGTTATTCCAAAGTAATGAAGCTTTGATAAAAAAAAATTAAACCTACATTTCGAGAGAAGGAAAACAATTTAATAGTATAGTATAAGCTTGTAGGTTTGATTAGAACTCTTCGTGTTATGTTATTGACACACAAACAACCAAATACACAATTTGGTTAATTTAAAATCAGTATAATCAAAATATTCATTGGCTTTCTGGGTATTTCAGAACTCTGATGTGCACGTTCACATTATTATTTTGTGGATTTTATTCCTTCTCATATGCAATAAAAACTTTGCGCAGCCTTAAAGCAAACGTGTAATCAACATTCGTGTCTGAAGTCATCCGTTGAAAGCCAACAAGGTTTAAACTTCAGTAAACCAATTTTTATCAATTTATCTTCCCTCCATTCCCTCCCCTGTGACCTTCCATAATGCTTTTCTCAAACTAAAGCTTGGCCAACGTTGCCTTAACTGCAAAAATTTACACATCATTACGTATATGCATTATAAGACAAAGTCTCATAGCAAAAACTCGACAACCCGCAAAGCAAAACGAAGACAACGGCCACTCCTGCAATGAAAGTGGGCGAGCATGTCAATTCTTTGCCCAAAAGATGAAACTGGTACGTTGTTGCCTTGAAAGGCTAAAGCTAAACTAGGAGTTGGATGGGGATGAAAGTCGGATGTCCATGTGTGGAGCAGTACGTCTGTTAGCCCTGCTCTTTAGAAAATAAAGAGACTGGGAGGCTGCGGCGTGGGGAGGGGACAATGCATCTTTTATCATTCAGCATATGATTACGTATTAACTAAACTTACAAGGTACGTGTTTTGGGAGGAGGGAAGCGGGGAGGTACAGGCTGGGAGCAAAAGCGGGGTATTCCAAGCAGCAAAATTGCCTGTAGCATTTAATGTTTAGGCTACACAACTGAAAACCGGAAACAACCACAGGCAAAACAAAACGCCGGGCAAAGCCGGGCACCACTGCTGGGTAAATAATAAATACAGGTGGGAGTAGGTGACACAGGAATAAAGTTAGATTTTTGGTACCAGCTTTATTGCTATTATAGTCATTCCTAATACTATCTAGTAACAAGTTGAATGGAGGAAGGGGTGACCGTAATACGCATGCTAATTTACAACTGAAATCCATTAATTTATGATCGCACTGTGTATACGAACTTAATATCACATGCTTTTGACGTTAGGCCTAATTCATATCCAAGAGTTTTTACGAAATAGGTGATTATGAAATAAGATTATGACGTTGCTAGTAGAAAGTTACGGGAAGAGGGGAAAATAATATAAGTACCAAAAAAACACTCAAAAAAAGAATTTTTTTGTATGTACAGCAGCATGCTAAAGATACAACAAAATAAAAAGAAATTTACCGAAAACAACTATCAAACCGACGCTTCATGAAAAGAACACTTGTAACCCTCGATCTTAAACACTTGGTCATCAAGACACCTGGAACTTGCAAGACATGCTAAGTTCTATTTTCTTAGAAAAAAAACTTGTAGAGCAGTTTGTGCCTTAAAATGCACGTTCCTTTGAACAGTGCGTGAAAATAAAGGTAAGCTAGCTTTGATTATAATAAAACGTTTTCGGGGATGGCGGAGTTTTTAATTTGATCACCTTTAACTTATTTTAACCGATCAAACGAATCATATTTTTCTGTTTTAATAGGAACACCTAGGAGCACTCAAATGAAGTTACGAAGTTTGTTATAATTTCGTAATTAAGTTAATTAATTATTTATGCTGTGTTAACTTTCCTTGAGAATCCGTTTTAAATTGAACTGAGTCAAAATTATCGTTGCAAGATGTTAGTTAGTTTTTACGTTAAGTCAAACGCACGAGATTTTGAGTTGCGCTGAAAAAATGAACTTGAACGAATGAAGAGGCTGTATTTTGGTCTATAAACATTGCAGTTTTCGAGAAATTTATATTCCTATAACCAGCTAGGGTCGGTAATAATCTAGAAACTAGAATTAATTGCACAACTACAGTTTGCTTACTAATTAGTGTTAAATTTTAATACTAAAGAAAGTCGTCTTGCCTGACTGAAGCCAGTAATAGCTAACAAAAAGTATAGTAACTCAGCACGCCCTTACGTTCACGCTTCTTTTGTCTGTGTGTGCAGTGTTACCACAAGAATAATCAAACTTCACAATCTCAGTTCACAATTGAAACGTAGTGCTCCGTTCATATAATGCTATTTGTCCCAAACTGGAATCCTGCAATTAATAAGAATTAAAAGTTCGTGAAATAAAACCAAATGTAGCCTGGGAGACTGTAGAGGTAATGGTACGAATGGCTTAGCTTTTCTTCTTCCCTTAAAATAATTTAAAAACTCCTAAAAGGTAAGGTTTAACCGATCCAAAGTCAAAACAGCTGAAGAACACGAATAAGCCTCCTGTGAGGGTTCAGATGCCACATTGTTGTTAAAATGTGAATTCCACGTGAAACCTCATGACTGTCCTGAAACCACCAAATACACAAACACGGCAAATATTAGTAAAGTCGTCTACTTTCAGTTCATCACCATATTGATAATACATGACGCTTAGTTTTTCCATTAATGAGTGTTAAGTCAAGTAGCAGACACAGTAACTATCTTAGCTAATGGGAAGAGCTCGCCAACAGACTGTCTATCGCACCCACATTTTACCAACTCTAGCGTTAGGGCGCGTTTATGCAGTGACTCGCCTTTGCATTCTCGCAGCTAGAACTCAATCGCGATGGCAAAGGTGACATTGCCATGGTAACAACGCTAAATGGATTAGCTAAATCCGACATCGTTTGAGTAAATACTTGCAGTCTTTTAATCCGGGCCAATAATATAAAGAATTCTTCATGACGAAACAATTTTCCCAAACGCTTCTGAACTCACGTTATTTGCTGTTTTCGTTGCGAGGCGGCAGACATAAAACCGCCGCCATGTTGGAATTTGAGGTAATTTCTAGCTTCTAGCTGCGAGAATGCAAACGCGAGTAGTTGCGTAAACGTGCCCTTCTTCTGGCCAGCAAAACAGAGCTACAAATAAACGATCCCTCAACAGGGTAAGAAAAAATAGCTGTGAACGGTCCACATAACATAACATACAATGTAAATATTAAACGAAGAGACACAGAGGGGCCAACATTGTAAATAGCTAGGAATAACAAGATTTCAAAATGGTTCATTGGGTTTCTTTGTTTAATGCTAATATTACGGCTAATATCCGTTTATTTTACCGAGTTGTAGCCTAGTATTTGTTTGTCCAGGGCTGGAGTTATGAAGTTTAGGGCCCATGGAATAGTAGTTTGTTGTATACTGACGATACTTCATACTGGAAAGTTAGCAACAATTATAATAGTGTCGAGTTAACATAGTGATCTAGTACATTGGCAGTCCAAGCCAAAGATTCGGCTGTTCCCTCCTACGTCATTGTGACGTCACCCAGTACTCTCTCATTGTTCCCTCACGTTTTTTTTCTACTTCGTAACAAAAATGAGCAAAGATGTGTTGGCGAAAATGTCCGCGATTGCTATAAGCATAAACGGCTGAAACCAGTTTTTAATATTCAAGTAGAAACCTGGCTCATCAATACGCCTTCATCACTTTGGAATATTGCAACTGAGACCACCAAAATAAACTGGAAAGAGATTCATGCCTGAGCATACACGACTTCCTGTTTGAATTTCAGTGCTGATCCCTCAACAATGAAAAGGGAACAACGAAGAGATGGCCATCCAGATGATGTAACGGGTCGTTAGTAAGCAACCCCAGAAAACTGATAACCGTGTGAATAAATACCAGAAACTTTAATTCTTATGCATGTTTTTGGTCTTTCTGCTGTTTCCTCACTTTACTAAGCGATAGAGGTCAGTCTCGACAGCCTCTCTGAGTCACCCCAGTTATTATATAATAATTCTTTTACTTAACTTTGCTTCTCAACAAAGAGAAAAAGACGTCGTAGATTGTACCACACTCTGCTCTGTAATGAAGCTAATCTACCAATTATAGCTGTAAAGTTACCGTAAAAGTTTTAATCGGTAAATTTATTAATGGTAATACCGATGTCAGTCACCCGAGCTCACTTTTCAGTAGCTCAGGGTTATAACGCCCTGATACTCTACCCACAAATTAATTGGTTTTACATACATTAGGTAATAAAACATAGTTTTTTATTTTCTTAACTATATGTACTGAGTAAGGTTGGATCATTCTGGATCAAAGTGTCAACCGGATCACAACAGCTCATCAGTTTCCAGGTCTTCAGGCTTAGTTGGTCTTTGAGTCAGTGGGTGAAAACACGGGTCCAGGGTATTGACTCATCACCCAGTGACTCAAGAAAATCATGCTTCTAACCCATTAAATTACTGCCCAATGGCACTCATTGTCATACAATGTAAAATAATGGAGACCATAGTTCGCTCTAACATATTAGCATTTTGAGGGGCGAATTGCTGTCCAGGGATCAATTCGGTTTTCACCGGGGAAATCTTCGACACTACAACACTTGCTCGTCCTCAATCAGCGGACTAGTGCCTTCGACATGGGAGCTCCAACCGATGTTGAATATTGCGATTTCAAGAAAGCGTTTGAGTCGGTGGTGCATTCAAAACTAATTGCCAAACTTTCGAACCTTCATATTGCATGTAAATTGCTGGGTTGGTTGGGAGATTTTAAAGCGGATCGCACACAACGCGTAATAGTGGATTCAGACAGGACGGTAATAAGTTACGGGCCATTAAAGGCACTGTCGAGG
>JAHWFP010062358.1:0-10020 GCA_023313725.1 Lithobius niger
CATGGGGGAGCAATTGCTAAATCAAATTCAAGCTATGCTGTGGCAAAACACGTGGATACCAAAAACCACATTGTCGATGTACAAGGTACAAGTATTATTTATCACGAACCTATAGAAAAGATCAGACGATTGTTGGAAGCGTACACAATTCATGTAAATCGTGATAGAGCAATGAATGTGGTCAAAAATTTCCATCATATGGAAGAGTGGAAAAAATTGTTTCTCTCATTACCAGTCAATCAAATTTGAGATCAGTGGTCGTCAGTGCGTGTTTCCAAGATGGAGGGAAGCAATTGAACGTTTGGTAGAAGGGTGTTACTCTTTTGTGTATATGTTTTATTGTGACCAAGGGGGAAAACTATCCCTTGAAAATTAAATGCATTTGTGTTTTTTATGACTGTGTGGTATATTCTTGCTGTCAGGAGCAGGGCGTGTGGCTTTTAAAGTTTACTAATTTTTTGTTTTGTCTGAGCAATGTGCTTGTTTTTCTGAACAGTACTGCTCCAAATTTGGAATCATTGTACTCGTTGTAATCGTTTGTACCAGAGCCAAAAATTCGTGCAGTTCCTTTGTTTTGAACTGAGGTTTCAATGTTGAGTCTGAGACAGTTCAATAACTGGAAAAATATTGCTTCCTCAATTTGAATTTTCAAACTGAGAAAGCAATATTTTAGAAAAATAACACTGTCCGTTTCGTTATGTTCGTATTATCTATATATATAATGACACAAGATCCGCAACGCAGTCATCTGCATCTGCAGCGCAGCAGCAAGTAGGACGTACGATACCATCTCCGCCATCTACCGACAGAACGACAAATTATAGGAGTAGCAGCCAAGGCCCGCTGAGATAGTAGCTGCGCCTGGAACGCAATGGCCAGCAGCGAGACGGCGTGGAATGAGCGAGCGACTCCGCTAGGCTTAATTATTATGCCTGTGCTCCAGTCAGGAGACCACACGTACTTTCCCTACCTGCACACAGACGGCAGCATCATCATTAGACTGTCAGTCTCGATATTATAAACTCTGCTGTACTGTTTTGATGCTGATAAAAATGGATCGTTTTGTAACTCGGCACTTGACGCTTCAAACTCGTCTGAGGTAACAACTTCTCGAAAACGAAAACTATCACGAATCATTCCTCCACTAAAGCTTTTCAGTTACTGGTATTGAGAAGCTACTTACGACCCCAGGATTACTTCTTCACGACCCCCACTGGGGTAACGACCCACAGTTTCAGAAATGCTGACCGAGGGTACACGGAGGTTTTTTACGTCGCTTTATCTTACGTCTCTTTACCTTACGTCGACTTGAACTCACATCGCTTTAGGAGAGATGTGGTTACACGGAGGTTGTAGTTGGAGTGAGTTAAAACGACAGCGGGGGTTCCTGCATCGCGTTTATCTAATCCCCCATCAAGCAAACACCTCTTTATTCCCAAGTCCCCATTCAGCCGGCTGGCTTTCGACTTCGTTTTAACGAAGTGACAGGTTGCCGTCCTACTTTCGTGACGTTTCAGCGCGCTCATTTCAACCAATCAAAGGAAAGCAATCCTTAGAGCGACGTAGAAAATGGGTTTTAGGTGGGTACACGTAGGTTGTTAAAGTGCTTCAACTCCTTACGTCGATGTATCGAGGACTCGAGGTGGTTTGAGATAAAGCGACTTGAAATGGTTTTAGGTGGGTACACGGAGGTTCTTAAAGCGCTCTAAGCACTACATCGATGTAAGATACGTCGACGTAAGATAAAGCGACGTAAAAAAACCTCCGTGTACCCTCGGTCACTGTTCTACGATAAGGCTTCTGACTTGGGTGGGTGACCTCCTGGGAATCCATGCCACGTGTTGCAGACATAGGGCCTTAAGGCCCATTCTGACCGAATCCGGTCACGTTACGTTACAACCACCGACACGGTCAACAACAACGACTGGCACCGGCACGCGTTCTCACTACAACCGGCCGGCCGATACAGCCCAGCCAATCATACATGTTGGGAAGCCATCGTTGTTCTCACTACATTCGGCCTACCGTTGGAGCGAGACAATCCCGTAGCAAACCAAACAACATAAATCCATAGCACGAACGATTAGAAAATGAAAGATAATTCGTAGAAGCAACCGCTTAAACTTTCTCACATTCAAGTACGATTCTATTTTTATTTTTAAATGCAAACGCAGCCGCTCATTCAAGCTCAAACAACACGCTCGCACACGCCTCAAACCGAAACCCAACATGCACCATCACATCGAAACAGCATTCAAACACCCGCCTCGAGACATGGGAGTTATTTCCACACGTAGATGTGAGCTTACCAGACAATTAGTTATCGATTTTCTTCCACGAATTAGGGTTATATCCCCCCCCCCCCCCCGTGCCGTTATACTCTTTTTCTCTTGATTCAATAAACCCAGAGGAACTCGTGTTTCTATAAAGATCGGCTCATAACGAGCGAACAGATTCGGCGCCATGTTGCTGTAACGTAGTGCGGTGATTCGTAATCTGATTGGCTGGCCGTTAGCCCGCTGCCGGAACGGAGACGTCAAAGTCAAGCCAAGCCAGACATGAACGGCAGCACTCCGGCGGCCGTAAGTTCGAGACCCTAGGCTATTTTTATGATGTCACTTCCGTCGGTACCGGACTTAAAAACGTAACTTAACGTAACCGGATTCGGTCAGAATGGGCCTTTAGGGGTGCGACGGGCAGACGACTAGGCGCAGTTAACGCTCACTAAGACCCTTTGACCCTTTGACCCTTTGACCTTTTCTGGCAAGTTTCACCCCTTTCATTGTACAGACTCTGTATCCAAGCGAAGGATGCCAAGCCCCTGTGGTTACAAGAACTATTTTGCTCTGCTGATTGAGAGGAATGACCAAGTGGGAGAAATTGTTCGAATAACACTGTTCTCTCCGATTCTGCCCTTCCCATCCCTATTCTTCCCTATACTTCCTCCACATATTATCTTCCCCAATCCCCAACACATTTCTTCCAACCCACGTTTCCGCCTGTGGTGAACCCAACTCCTTAACTTTAAAAAAATAAAAAAAAAGGGTGGTGTTGGATTCCACATTGGAAGATGGATTGCAAACTACCTGAGCAAACGGCAGCAAAGAGTAGTTATCAAAGGTCACTGTTCGAAATTCTTCTGCATTCGAAGCGGGATCCCCCAGGAATATATGCTAGGCCCGACTCTCTTTAATGTCTTTGTTCATGATGTGGTGGCTGATCTTCATAGCAGCTGTGCGCTCAGTGCTGATGATTCCAAAATTTACGGAAAATTATTAATACTGCAGATATTGCACTGTTGCAAGAAGACGGAAGCACAGTGCATGAATGGGCTAAACGTATTAAAATGGAGGTCAATCAGGAAAACAGCAAAGTAATGAGTCTGGATGCAGAGGGTCATCCAAACTACACCTTGAGTGGCACTCCCCTTGAGGTAGTGTCAGAGATGAAGGACTTTGGAATTATTGGAGCGAAGTGAGGCCGAAAGCCGAACGCAGCTCCGTTTATTGGAACACACTCGAATGCAGTCTTTGTAATCGCATCACGCAATAACCACTGCATCAATTTAAACCAGATTTTGCATATTGATAGCGGTACATCTACAGGTGGTTTGTAAAAAAAAAAAATGTTTAAACCGGACATGCTGATGAGGAACAACGAAATCCAGCGTCACGCTACCAACGCAAATGGACAAAGAAAGAAGATGCGCTGAGAAGCCGAAAAGATGGGCCACAATGCTGTCTCCAACGCACTTGCAAAATGCGCTGCCTGTGCCCGATGAATTGTTTCAACATTCATTTTTTTTTAAATAAATGTTTATGCAACTTTAATTTATTGCGTGATTCGCTTCGTTCCATTTTGTGTATAGTGTAACTGATGAAACTGAAAACATGAACGCTCTTTCCAATGCAACACGGGTTAAATAATTTATTTGACGATCTTGCGGTTTTCCATAATTTCTTCTAAAGTCAAGTAAATATCAAGTAAACACCAAGGAAATATCAATTTCCAAGAATTTCCAACAAAAAGCCTTCAAATTTGCGTCTGCTTTCTCTGCTGAAAAACCAAAGTCGGAAAACCGATCGTCACTACCGCTGTCAACACCATCCAGCGACGCGCTGTGAAAGCCAATGACAAAGAAACAAGATACAATGACGCCACCGAAAAGATGAGCCACAACACTGTCTCCAATGCAAGACGGATTGTTTGCGCTCGCACACGGGCTTTTTGCACTCGCAATACAACTGCATGTGCCCGTGTGTTTTTTCAACATTAAATTTTTTTAAATAAATGTTTATGGCAACTTTACTTTATTGTGTGAGTAATAAACGCTTCGCTCCATTTTGTCCACAGTGTAATTGATGACGCTCTAGCGTATTTGTTTGATCACTTGTTGATTACTTTGCCCAGATCTGGTCACCAGGATACCAGAAATACATGGCTTGTGAGGAGAAGGTGCAGAAAAAAAAGCTATAAAATATCTTGCTTGTAACCCTCACTGCCTACGAAGAATGACTGCGACAAATCCAGCTTATCTCTCTCTCTGAGAGCAAAGAGTCCATAAGACATGACTGTTCTGTTTAAACTTATACCTCGTTCATTTACGGAACAACTGAATGAAATGCATAAAAGAAGAGGACACTGCTACACCTTATTGAATCCGCTACGGTTGAATCAAGATAAAATTCAGTTTGAGGCGTTCATATACCTGCATTGGTCAGTGAGACACATTATTTGTTTTGTCGGATGATGGCGGTGCGACTTACTTGCACTGCGGGAATGTTCTTTTGTTCGAGGAAATACCCAAAATGCAACACGCCGGCGCTCCCGAATATGTCGCGCCACTGAACGCCTTTTCGTGCTTTGGAAATAGGCTTATTAAAAAAAAACGTGTGAAAAAAAAAACTATGTAAAAAATGTGGAAACGTCTAAAATTTGTTTGCGAAAAAGTGTGGGAAAAAAATGCAAAATCGTGAAGTGAAAAAAATGTGAAAAACTAATGACCGCCCCGGTGGCATCCCTGATCTTGTTTCTTAGTTATTTGCTTTCGTAGCGCGTCGCTGGGATGTCGCTGGATGGCGTTGTTCTTCAACAACACGTTCGGTATTAATTTTTTTACACACTGCCTCTGGGTGTATCGCTGATCAATTATGCAAATGTGCAAAATGTGCTGAATCTGCAAAATGTGCTAAATGTGCAAAATCTGGTTTTACTGGATGCATTCGTAATCGCGGGGTGCGATTACAAATATTGCATTCGAGTGTATTCATAAAAAGAGCTCCGCTCGGCCTTCGGCATCGCTTCTGTTATACTATTGGCGTCGATCCATGCGTCATGTAATTTCTTTGATCCCAAGAGCATCACAAAATGGATGAATCTTTATTCAAATACGTGAAAAACTCCTCATGATGTTTTAGTTTTATCTGGCAAAGTTTATTTTGGAAGGTCAAAGTTTGTTCAGGCAAAATAACTTTGCCTCATAAAACTATGTCGTCGTGAGCAGTTTTTCGCGTATTTGTGGGTCAAGAAATCAAGTGACGGCAATGAAAATAGGCCAATCCGAAGCGTAATTTCATTATGTTTCATTTGATGCCACTCTCATCAGTGTAGGAAACTTATATCCTGGGGAGTAGAGGTACAAACACACATGCACATCGCACGTTTTTAATGATTATTTGTAATTACCTGGTGCAAAGTAGACGGTGCACAAAAGTATCCTCCAACATGGAATAGCTAGTAATTTCGTCCTACTGGGAGACAGCACCATGGGTATCCACTACTACCAGTACCCTGTAAAGAAACACAAAACGAAACACCATAAATTCAACGGCAAGATTAGAGGTATATGACTGTTCCCTGAAAATCCATATTAGAGCCAAAACAATGCATCGAACGAAAATTGCGCAGAAACCGTTTTTTTTGTACAGTTTTTCATGCTCTTCAATTTGCCTCCCATACATTTTTGCTGTAATTCCTACTGCTTTGGAGATCTGCCCAATTAAATGTTCGTATACAGCGAATGGCAGCCATTTTTCGAAGATGGCGGTGGCAGCTCATTTCGGAAGGGTGGAGACTTTCAGGTATAGTTTATAATGGTATTTGGAACATATAAGATATAAGGAGATTTTTTTAAAAAAATATTAAAGTAATAAAATTAATTTTTTTTTAATGTTGACGAGCCTTAAGTCAGCCGAAGAAATTAATGCTTGTATGGCTGAACCGGCTCAATTTTGAACATTACCAGATTTTTAGAGAAGAAAAATATCTGGTAAAGGTAGGTGCCAGTCCGGGGATTCGATCCGGAAAATCTCCGCTCATCGTCGGGGCCAAAATTTTTTACTGAGCATGGTAGCCTCGCACGCTACCCTAGCCGGGAGTCCTGGCAGGGACTTTGCCAAGATCCACTTTCCAAGGGTTCGACCAGATCCTCAAATCTCCAGCAACAAGGCTGAGTCCTCTCACTGCTCAGCCACGATGACCACGGATTCTACCAGGGTCAGCTCCATGTGAACTAGTTCCAGGCAAAGTCGCAATTTTGGCTAATTTTACAGGACTAATACGCTTCGCAAGAACACGGAAAATAAATAAAGGCATATTTACGCAATAACTCGCCTTTGCATTCCATGGCAGCAACTAGAGAATTTAATCGCGATGACATAATATGTATTTGACATCGTTTGAGTAAATGCATGCAGTTTTATAATCCGTGACAATAAGGCGACGAATGAAACAATTTTCGCATTCACTTCTGAACTTACGTTATTGACTGTTTTCGTTACGAGCTGGCAGAACTATAACCGCCGCCATTTTGGAATTTCAGTGCTTTGTAGCTACCAGCTGTGAGAATGCGTAGGCGAATCGTTGCGTAAACGCTCCCTGAGTCTAGCGACGAAAACCAAATTTCATTATGCGACTGAAGCGAGTTTCGGCTTTGTTTATTAGCAATACTCCACTTTTTGTCCCAATTCCCCCAACCTAAATTCAACCCGGACTAACTTTCTTGCCAGTGTGTCACAGAAACCCCGTACGTGCTAAATTAGCCATTCAAACCAAATAATAGCCCGAAATCCATGCATCATGATTCTGACTAACCCAAAGTAAGCCTTACGTTTGTGGCATTCCTTTTAAGGCCTTAAACCAAGGCAAGAGTCGCCCCAATTAGTGAGTCGAACCTTGAGCTGGTTATCGCTGCGATTCATAATTAAAACATAATAACTAAAAACTGAAGTTTTAGAACTGAACCACGACTATTTGCCGTACTCCGCCAACTCGGTTTTAATTTGGAATTCACCCAACCCGCAGCTTGACCACCAGTTATTTAGCTTAGTTAGACTCTTAACTTTAGAGCGGGTGTTGAGGAGCCGTCACGTACCAATAATCGGCCACAGGGTAGGGAAGATATTAATTTAATTACTCATTAATAAATTAATTAAAATGGCGGAAAGCACGACTAGCCTCTCGCCGTGGTTTAATAGTAAGGCGCAAAAAAAAAACATTTATTTAAAAGCAACACTTTATCAAGACACACGCTAGTTTGCAAGGGGATACTGCAGTACGAAAAAAAATGCCTGCTGCCCTCAAAATCAAACGAAAGCTAACAACAACAACAACAAAAAAAGGACCAGAAAACTAGATTGGTGTTTCTATCTCATAATTGCTAAGAAAAAAAAATGGATTTCATCAATTTGGACCAAAAATATCTGATATCTACCCCAAAACAAAACTTGTTCAGGATTCACGCCAAGCTTTTCGGCCGTGTGAAGTCGTGATATCAAACGCCAAGCTCTTTCGCCCAGCTAATCCCACCGACAAAGACTTCAAACGTTATAATTGAAAATCAGTAAGCAATTTTCGTGTATTTCATTTAACTTTCGAACTATTACTCGGTGGAATTAACTTGACGAAAGAGCTTGGCATTTGATATCACGATTTCACACGACCGAAAAGCTTGGCAGGAATCCTTAACACGTTTTATTTTGGGGTTGATACTATTTACAGCGGTCTGCATCTTTATTGCTAGGCGTGAAACGTAGGGGACCTTATACCCCCAGCTACTACCCGTCACCTGTTTTTCGTCCGTCGCATGATCGCGATTGGTTAAAAAGTCGCAACGATAATTGATTAACTGATTGCTAAATGTTAAATGATTGAAGATAGATGATTGGATCGCGACTGGTTAAACGCAAACAATACAGAAACAGTAAGGTGGCGCCCAAAAATGTGTGTTACTAGGAACCGTCGGAAAATAAGCAGGCACCTCGTGGGGAGTCAGTTCCAGCTTGTTTTTTTTTTTTTTTCGTGTCTACATCCAGAGACCGCTGATTATACAGCTCCTATACGGTCGGGCCAGTCAATACTACGCAGCAACGCGAGAAGCAGTGCGAAATTATGCAAGTTGCAGCGGCAAGGACACTGCCATTTTTTGAAACTTAAACGCGTCTGACAATACTGAGGTGGTTCGCGCCATTTTAAATCATTGTTCATCTCATTAGCTGCTTATTTTGCTGGATGATTGGGATGAATCGGCACAAGGTTGGACTAATAAACGAATTAATACTAGTTATCAAACATAAGTCGGACAGCTCCAAACGTTTACATTGTTTTAGAATGCATTAAGCTGCCTAAATCCAGTCGCCAGTGCGATAAAATCCCCTCGCCAGAGTCACGTATCGTGTCAACAGACGGACAGCACCATCACATGCTTGCATCGTAAAGTGCGTCATTCCCTTGGTTTCGAAGCAATGACGTCACGAACTGTGGCAACTTGGTTAACGTCACCCGTCAATACTGGGAGTAATGATATTTGTGCTAAGCCCATTCACTCTTAACAGTGGTAATGCATTAACAATGTGAACATTGGCCAATGGCTGCAAACAATTAATTCACACGTTGGAAACGACTGGGACACTATAGGCAATGATCAAGCAGCATGGTGCCATAGCCGACGAGATAGTGGCCGAAATGCCACGTAAAATTCCAAAAATGCCGAAAAAATGCCAAAAACGTCAGGTAAAATGCCGAAAATATAACGGGCGGCTGAAGTCACTTAGAACCAGGGATTTCTGATACGTTAGATAGTCGGGCCACATTGCCATAAGGCATAACCATCAGGTCATCTTGCCCTATGGCTACCTTATTCCTCACAGCGTATACTGGTTCCGAACCCTGAAATTATACTTGGGGCGAAAAAACTGTTGTGAGATTTATTTCGGACTACCAACATTGAAACCATGCCTCCCCAATGAAGTTCCACTGACGACGTCACTTACGAATTCAAGTCCAAGATTAAGATGACGTCATATTTTAACAACCCATTGTAACTTCGAAAGTAATTCCCATTGTTGTTTGCCAAATGATGTTGTGACCGCCTGGGATACTTGGGTGGGTGACCGCCTGGGAATCTGGCTGTTGCAGACATAGGGCCTTAGGGCTTCGGGCAGATGACCAGGAGTGGTTAACGCTCGTTAAATCCTTTGACCCTTTGATGTTGTGTGACCAATTATTGTAACAATATGTAACCTACAAATTGCCTGTAGGTAATGTGCGTCATCACTTGTAACAATGGCTCTTGGTTCTACCCGATGTTCTCAATGATGAGGGGGGTGAACCGAATTTGAATTCGTCCGCCAACCATCCCGGTCCACAAGGTAATTTCGGCCAGCTTAATTAGAATTATTCCCAATTTCCAGTAAGTCCCCAACGTAAATTCAAACCAGTCCAACCCTGTTGTTTGTGCATCAGGGTCTAACCCCGCTGAGAGCAGATTTTATGTATAACTAAATCTATAGTGTCCGCGGCCTATCTTGAGTTCTCCGCAGAACGAACACAGATAATCGATTGTACGTTTTCAGTACCAGAGTGCCTTGTTGATATCTAAGGTGATTACAAAAACAATGGCGGCCATGGATTAAAGCCAGCCCATCCAGGAAGACGTAGCCGCGCACAATATACTAGCATGACTCAAGATACACCGGCGAACACAATAACCAATAACCCCAATACTGTTATTACTCCGTTAAA
>JAHWFP010062365.1:0-29121 GCA_023313725.1 Lithobius niger
TATACGTGTGAAGTTTCCGATGACTTGCATAATAGCGATCACTTCCCGGTCATTCTGCATCGTGTGAGCATCTCCTTAGGCAGACGCATCAGAGGACAACGGAAAAGGCCGGGAGCAGACAATGGAATATTCAATGTGTGGGTGCAAGAAAGCACCAGTAGCCAGAAGCAGCCTAGGTGTAGCACCTAAAACAGCATCCTGAGTGGTAGACGAGTTCGTGCTCAATTGTGGTGCATGATAGACGCAGGGCTTACAGGCAATGGAGGCGCTCCCCAAATGAGGACCGCTGGTTAGTGTATAATGGCACAGCCAAAGAAGCCTCTTTCATAATAAGGACGGAAAAGGAAAGTTATGGAGTGCGCCTGTGTGGTCGAATTGCGGATGCTCCTTCTATGAGTCAGGCCTGGCGCGCACTACGCCATCAAGATCGGAAAGTAGCTCAAACCTGGGTGTATGACCCTGCTTCTTTTGGAATGGGAAGTCACTGTGTGTTACGAGGGGAGAAGCATTGGTGGATGCATTCAATGAAAGGTTTGCAAGTGTGTATGGTGTCCCCAGCGTCACGCCTCAGCCATTTTCCCCTGCTCGTGTCCTATCTTATGCAGGTGACGAGCCATGACACCTGTCACAGTATGAAGCTGCACTTTCCATGTGCAAGAGCACGAGCACCCCTGGTATTGATCGCATGTCATACGGTAAGTTGAAAAGGCTTTCAAGCAGTGCTCAGGTTGCACTGGTGGCTCTCTTTCAGAGCATCTTTGATGATGCTGCAATTCCGCCCTCGTGGATGTACACCATCTTGGTGCCGATCAATAAACCAAGGAGTGATAGATCTAATGTCGTGAATTATAGGCCTATTGCATTCCTTTTATGTTTCAGGAAGTTGTTTGAACGTATGCTCATTCGTAGACTGAGTTGGCACCTTGACTATTTCAAGTGTCTAGCCCCGTTACAGTTTGGATACAGACCAGGCAGGAGTGCTCAGGATGCAGTGCTCCTTCTCTTGACCAGTGTCAGAGAGGCCTGGGCTCAGAATCAAGTAGTCATGGCTGTCTTGTTGGACATCAAGGCAGCCTATGACACTGTGGCCATTGATTGGGTCAGAGCCTCTCTGAATGCATTGGGTGCCAGTCCGAAGCTGATTGCGGCTTTGATGGCCTTTCTTGGAGAACGGAAGATTGCAACCCGTGTACGTGGATTCTGGTTATCGGAAGCTTGCACTGACAGATGTCTTCCGCATGAAGTTGCCTCAGTCCAACGCTTTTTAGCGGTTGCCATCAATGATGTCTTGGTTGAGTTAGGAGCTTCTAACAATATCGTCTGCTGTGCAGTTGATATTGCTCTATGATTTGTTGGGGATGATGTGGCCTTGCTGTCCAGCTGTGCTCAACATGCACTGGATATTGTTGCTGCTCGCTTAGGTGAAAAGGGCCTTTTCCTTGCACCATCTAAGATGGAAGTAGTTGTCTTCTCGAGGTTGAAAGCTATTCGGGGCGTGCCGGTGGTTTTAAGCGTGAATGGCGTAACAGTTACGCCGAAGCCTTCTGTTAAATATTTAGGGGTCCTCCTGGATTCAGCCCTGGAGTGGAACGTGCAGGCGAGTCAGCTGTGAACAAAGATTGGGATGCGGGCGTCGGTACCCAAGGCACTCGTGGCAGGAACGTGAGTAACGAGGGGTACTCTTCTGGCAACGAAAATGACTTTTGTCAGGTCGGTGCTCGACTATCACTTCCGTTTTTACGCATAATCAAGTGTCACATTGTGTCCTTGCAAATAGCAATAAATGAGTGTCTTCGCATTTCTGGATACATTGAGTCCACACCATTGCATTCCTTGTCAGTGGAGTGTAACGAGCAACCGTTGGAGTACCGAGCTGCGGAGCTTCTTGTGCTTCTCTGCCTCCGAAACTTGAGTCGTGGTGTAGAAGACCCAGTTGTGAGGATTTTGGCAGATTATAGAAGCTTGAGTGGGAAAGGTCGGGATCTTCTCGGTGTAGTGGGTCGTGATGTTTCAATACTCCACACCATTTCTCAGCGTTTATTTGATGTTGTAAGTGTGTCCCCTGTGAGTCCGTGGATTTGGTACCCCAGTTTGTCCGTGCTGTTTGATCAAGTACACGTAGAATGTAATATATTCTGCGACGCGTCTTTTCATGCCGAAATGCAGGTTGTCAGTTTTTGGGTTATGGTTCCAGCATTGAAGGTTGAGCGGCGCAGCCGCGTGACGGCCACGACATCGAGCGTGGCATGTGAATCAGTTGCTATTTCTGTGGCATTGGATGTCGCTGCAGACCTTGATTGGCCAGCGTTTTCATTCGAGACAGACTCGCTGTCTGGCATCAGCAAGTTACGGAGATCGTGGGCTGTTTTGGACGTTACTGACCTACTGGTTTACACAATAGGATGGAAGTTCTGGATTGCTCTGCAGACCAGAACTGTTTCACTACGATGGGTTTGTACCCACTGCGGGCATCACGACAATGTGCTTGCAGATGGTGTAGCAAAGGAAGCGTCTGTGTATAGGTCAATGAGGTGCAGCCACTTCTCTCAGTGTGGATGAGGAAGCGATTGGTGCACGACTGGTGTCTGCACCAGTGGCAGAGGGCTTGAAGTGCTGCAGAGACAGAGCGACATCTTTTTCGTATTCATTCGATCTGCTCCAGTTCGTCAATCATGGATAAACTGTCATTTCGGTATGCAAAGCTGCTCTTGAGGCTGTGCACAGGGCATTCAATGCTCCGTGTACATCAGTTCAGGTTTGGGTGGGTGGGATCGCCTCTGTGTGAAGTGTGCAAACAGGAGGTCACTCCAGAGCACTTTCTGGTACTTTGTCCAAAATATCAGCACCATCGGTGGGAGCCTCATGCTTTGGAGACACAGTCTGTTAGAGTACAGAGGTTGTTGTCCTTAAGTTTCGGGCACAATCCTCTGACCAGGTTGAAGGTAATAACCCGGTATTGTGTTCGAACGGGGGTCCAGATATAGTCATCTTAGTGCTGTTTTTCGTCCTGCGTTCTCTTCTGCTCCTCAGGTGATCCTAGACTTTCCTTTGGGAGGGCGTTTAGGGTGAAAGCCGCGGCCTTAAGAAGACTGTGCCACTCTTGTGCACAGTGGATGAGTCAGTGGTTGAGTGGGCAGTGATGTGTGTGTCGAATGGATCAAATTGTGCGTCGTTGCAGTTGTGCGCGGCAGTCATCGAGTGAGCCAAGATGTCAGTGTGCATCGAGTTGTTCTAGTACCCAGTATGAGTGGGCTTTTGAATCCTCATGCCTCTATGGGCAAGGGGACGCATAGAGCAAGGTTGTAGGACGTAGGTATGTATTTTCTAGAAGCAGAGATGTGGAGATGTGTGTGTGTGGTTTGTAATTTTAGTTTGTATTTTGTATAGGGCGTACGACCGTGGGTCAAGGCTCCGGGAGAATAAATTGAATTGGAGTACAAGTGTGAGAATAACTTAACATTTCATTGTTTAAAAGTAAAAGTAGGAGAATAACTTAATATTTCATTGTTAAAAGTACGGGAATAACTTAACATTCATTGTTTAAAAGTGTAGGAATAACTTAACATCTTAACATTATCAACCGATATCTCAGCCCATTTGTAAAAATGCAATGATGCACTAACTATGAAACTAAAACTACCAATGTCCCAAAAATTAAAATTTGAACTAAATTAATATTTCCAACTTAATTGAACATTTCCCTTTTTAAAATACACGCACGCTGGAAACGCAGTTGGTCCGTTGGTTGGACTGTAAGCCTATCTTGGACCACAAAAAAGCACACCAACGATTCAACTCAAACTCAAACCAAGAAACTGTATAGCCTAACGAAATTAAATGTATAAAAATTTCGGATACTAGTCTTAAGATTTCACTCACCAACATCAATGACAGTTTCTAGCTAACACTAATGACTGCTCGTGTTGCGAAAAACGGCAGTAGCTTTAATCCACTCGAGTCAAGCGGAATTAAGAACAAAGAACGTTCGAAACACGAGCACGTAGTGTTAGCTGATTCTTACTCATAGCTAGTTCGTATTTCCGATTGTTGGAAGAATCGATTGTTGCAGTAAGTACTGTTGCTTGGGTGGGTGACCGCCTGGGAAACTGGCTGGTGCAGACATAGGGCCTTAGGGCTTCGGGCAGATGACCAGGAGTGATTAACGCTCGTCAAACCCTTTAACCCTTTTGTTGCAATGGAAATCACCGCACAGAAAATGATCCAAAACAAAAGAAAAAAAAGGGAAAAAGAAAACTTAGGAAAAAATTTTTTGTACACAAAAAGTGACCATGGGTACAAATCAGTTATACCCATGGTTTGCAACAATGCCAAGGAGAATACATGATTTACACCTCCTCGATTGCCAACAGAAACCTAGCCTTCGGCTCGGAGTCTGTTGGCATCCTTAGAGGTGTAAATCCCGTATTCTCCTCGGCATTGATGCAAACCATGGGTATAACCTATACTTATCATATATAAACTTCACTTACAAAGGTTACGGGATCCATGAACACTGCACGGTATCCAAGATTATAGGTCTCGAACGTCGTGGCGGCAGCACTGACGTACATGACGCTGGTGGCACGAGTCTTATTCTCTCTGTCGTAGTAAACCATAAAGTTCTCATTGTGAGTGTGTCCAGAAAACTGACCAACAATTGTACTTTCAAATCTATAAATAGAACCATGATATATTCAGTAAACTTGTTGAAGAAATGAGGGCATAAAGTCGCCAGGTTTATTAAGAAAATGAAGAATATGAAAGGACGGGCGCATCAACACAATGCCCACGAAAGAACACTAGAATACCGTACACAAAATTTATAGCATGGAAAATTCACACCAGAAATATAAACAGCTATTGGAAGTGAAAGTCTTACAATTGGTATGCCCACCGGAACAATCCTGTATAATTGTTTTTCCCTTTCAGGTAATTATTTGGCTTACCGTTCTGCATCTCATGTTGCAATGGTGATTCGGTTTACAAAAAAATATATATCTGAAACTGGTGTGGATAACTATCATATGGATAACGATATTTATTTTCATTACGTGCTCTGATTTTGTGTTTTATTATCATTATGTATGTATAGCCATTAGCCATCCTAGGATTGTCTGCCCCAGTAAACAATTAAGACAGAACTACGATAGAACAGTTAGACCACAAGTCCGTTAAGATGACCATACCATCAGGTAGGCAATGTAACTATCGACCACTGACAGTGCTGTAGAGTATAAGAATGTGTTTAGATGTCCTTGCTTGTTTATTTTAATTAAATAGCTGACAAGGACCACAATGTCAGGTGCTCAGACTATACCTAACTATCATTAACGTACCTCTAATCACCATAACACACGTCACCATCTGTGTACAACTACATCACAACATTATACCGTTTGTTTTTGCTTGCCTGTCTTCGAAATAATGTATCTGCTGGTAGGCAGTGGGCTCACCCACAAGTGTGTTTGTGTGTGGTGTCATCAGTGATTTGCATGAATGAAAGCCAGTAAGGTGCAACATGTATACAGTATTAACGCAACATTTCGGGTCTGAATGAGACCCTTTATCAAGCGTAAAATAAAAATAAGAAATAACTAGGCTTAGGTTCTTCTGGTGCTTAGTGTTTTCGTTGGTGTTGGTTGGATTTTATTTCTTGTGTATTTTTAATATGACTTGAATTTCCACTCCATAAATTTTTATTTCTTATTTTATTTTACGCTTGATAAAGGGTTGCATTCAGACCCGAAACGTTGCGTTAATATTGTTTACATGTTGCACCTTACTGGCTTTTATTCATGCAAATCATTTTTTCGGTGCTTTTATCCTTCAGGTGTCATCAGTGAGACACCACAATGATGCATTCAAAATAGGGTCAATATGTTAATCTTCCTAGATTATCCTAACACACTGCTAGGTTAGCTATGTCATATTGTAATCAATACTGTTCCATACAACATGGGACCAGCATATGGTCACATGATCGCTGTAAACCATATAAAGCCTTTCAAGTAAATCAGTGTCTCTCCAGTTGTAGCCTACATAACAGTTGTCTGTCGTCACTATGCCCTAGTCAACCCATGCAGATTATTAGTGTACACCATCTATACACTACAGGATGCCTATCAGTACACTACAGATGGCGACGAGCAGGAACTATGGGCATTAGTGTTAATTTTAAAGCTAACTTGTTAGGTTCTTCAACCACATCTGTGCTCGGAATTTGTGGTAAGTGGCAAATTTTTCATTTTGGCAATGAATTAGTGCTCTGAAGACCTACCAGAGTTTAGTCTTTTTCAAACTGTGTATTGTGTGGTGTTGGAGATTGAGTGGGGGGGGGGGGGGGCCAGATTGAGTGGTACTGAAGATAATACTTAAATTTCGTACCTTAACTACTAGAACTGAAGAGGGCAATTGGGTCTGTAATGGTTACTTTTTACAATAGTAGTGTCCTAGAGCGACGCACTAGCGTGTCGCACCGGCAGTACTATGAACCGGACGACATGAAAGTGCGCTTCTCAATTAACTCTTGTAAATCCGATATTGCCTGGCCCTTATTCGGGCTGGTTTGTGCCGGTGTTTAATTTATCACCGTGGTGTTTATGCTTAAACGAGTGAAACTTGGTTTGTGCTGCAAGCTTAGGCCAGTAGTGTTGTTTTGTAACACAAACGTTTTAAAAGTGTACGAACGTCTAAACATTTAAAAACCCTTGTCCCTTTAAATTCAATTTGGAGGTGGTTGATTTAAATTACTAGGCTACAGTTATTCTTGAGTGGCTTAGTTGTTAAGTAGATAACCGGTAGTCTCGAGTGCTCCTTGTTTAATTTCAGATTACCTGGGATAGTAATTAATTTAATTTAATTATTTAGTGTAGGCTTATGCCTGAGACAGGTGTCGTGAGTAAACCACCTGTGACTACTGTTCCAGTTAACAGTTTAGTAAAAACTAAAGAAAATTCAGAAGTGCTAGCTCTGAAGTTAATTCAAGTTTAAATTTAAATTTAAATTCAAGTAGTGAAGAGGAAGACATCATGAGTTCTTCTAAAACAGCAGGTTTATTTGCTGAGTTTGATGGTGAAAACGGTACATGGGAGAAATACTCCACCCAGATCGGCTACTATTTTAGAGCAAAAAATATAGCCCCTGCAGGTCAAATTGATTTTTGGTGGCTTTTGTAGGACAGAAAATGTTTAACCGAATCTTCAACATTATTTCACCAGCACTTTCTGATTCGTTTATTTATGCTGAATTGGTGAAAACTATTCTGGATGATGTTGAACCCCTACCATCAGTGGTTTCTAAAAGGGTTAAATTTTTTAGAAGGTCGCAGAAACCTGATGAAAGTATCAGTGAGTATTTAGCTTCATTAAAAATGCTAACTAAGTATTGTGATTTTTAAAAAATCATTGAAATCAATGACGAAATAATTAGGGATCGCCTAATCGGAGGTGTGCGGTCAGAAACCTTACAACGCAAACTTTTGAAGCAGACTCTGGATGTAAAGTCTACAACATCCTCAGCTTTATCCCTTGAATCTGCTGAAATTGATCAGGGCGCTATTCAGGCCCAAACTAAGTCGATTAATTTTATTTCCAAGAAACCAGTTAAGACTCTAATTCGTTAACAAAGCATCCAAAGATTTTATCTGCTATTGTTGCGGAAAATCCGGTCACATCAAAACCCATTGCCAATACCGTTATTATACTAGTGACAGATGCCATGCCGTTGGTCATTTAAAAGCCGTGTGCAGAAAGTCAAGTCGCAGTAATTCTAACAGAACTACTAAAACGTATGAACAGTCAAAACCCAGTTCAAGCACTAGTTTTAAATCTAGACCTAAAGGTAAATTCAAGTATGGTTATAAAAAGAAAGTTCATAAACTAGTAAGCGAAACTAACAGTGAACAGGATGTTGAAACCGAAAATTCAGAGTCTGGTTCTGAAGCCGACAGTGATTCAGAAAATGAGTATTTGTTGCAAAACAGTATCTCTTGGTATAAGTCAGGCTGCAGACCAACGTTCAATTCCCCTTTACACTAATAAAACAGTTACTATAGTAAATTCCATGAAAATTTGTAAGTAGAACATGCCAGTTTGCCTCACTGGAGTTAATCTTGAAATGGAACTTGATTCCTGGGCAGACACTACAATAATTCCTATTGAGTGGCATCAGAAATACTTTGCGGATTGTCCTCCAAGCTCAGTCCGTACTCTATCCACTCATACACCGAGTGGAAAACCAAATATATTCAGTCAGTCTTAAAGTAAATGTCAAAGGCCAAACTGAATACTTGGACGCCTTAGTTTTCAAAGTGTATAAACCCGCCTTTGATGGGAAAAGATTGGTTATCAATCTTCAGAGTTAACTATGATCCTTTCTATGACCTGCAAACCAAAGTTAACGTTAAGAAACGTATTAAGAAAGTTAAAACAAGCATTACACCCGTTGATAATGTAGAAATAGTGAAAGGTTCCCAGAATTATTTAGCGGGGGAATGGGAAAGTTCAAAAACTTTAAAGCTAAAATTCAATTAAAGGCTGACGCTATTATTGTCATGTTCGACCAGTTCCATTGGCACTTAAGGAAAAAGTCAATCAGGAGATTAGGCACCTGGTAGGCTTAGGAATTCTGGAGCCTGTGGAGACCTCACAGTGGGCGACGCTGATCGTGATCATTTAAAAAGCTGATGGCGAAATCAGAGTGATAGGTGATTACAAAACCACCATGAACCCACAATTGGAAGTCGGCCACTATCCGGTGCCCACAGCAGCAGAATTATTCAGTGAACTTGCAGGCAGTGGCACATTTTTTCTTATTGATCTTACGGATGCTTTCTGCAAATTGAACTCGACAAAGAGTCACAAGAAGCGTTAACTATTAACACACCCCTGGGTTTCTTTCGCTGGCTTTGTGTACCTCTGGGCCTTGCATCCAGTCCTGGAATTTTCCAGAGGGTCATGATGCAGATCAAGACTAAAATTCCCAAATGTCTTCCATTTTATGATGACATCCTCGTGAGTGGGAAGGGGCAAACATGATGACGCATTAAACCATCTGTTAACCACTTTGCAAGATGCAGGAGCTAGGCTAAAGATCGAAAAGTGTAAACTGTCGCGGCCTGAATTAAAATATTTAGGCCACATGATTAACACAGAGGGTTTGCATACACTCCTTGAGGTTATTGAAGCAGTCACGAACGCTCCAAGCCCTACTAGTATTCCTGAGCTACAGAGCTTATTGGGTTTCGTAATTGAGATCGTTAACAAAGTTAAAGAACTCTTTATTAAATCTAAAGTTCTTGTCCATTATGATCCAAAATTAAAACTAAAGCTCGTTTGTGATGGCTCACCTTACGGGGTGGATGCTTGCCTTATGCATGTCATGCGAAATGGCGAATCACGCCCCATAGCTTTTGCTTCCTGCAAACTAACACTGGCGGAACAGGGCTATAGTCATTTTGATAGAGAAGCACTCAGTGTGGCATGGGGAGTTAAGCGACACCATGAATACGTTTATGGATTCATATTGCAGTCTGATCAGAAGGCTCTAATCTGGATCTTTGACCCTAAAAAGGGTATACCACAAATGGTCAGCCGCCAGAGTTCAAAGGTGGGCAGTAATGCTCAATGCGTATGACTGCAAATTACAGCACATCCCTGGAAAGCAAAACTTAACTGTCGATGCACTGTCATGGCTTCCACTCCCAAATACTGAGCAGTTCGCAGAAGCTGAGGCTCAGTAGCCTATAATGTACTAGCTTTAGAAACTGTTTCTAATTTACCAGTGCTTAACAAAATTCTTGTTCTCGAAAGTGAATGCGATAAGCTTTTATCTAAAGTTTACCATTATGTGAACCATGGCTGGCCAGTTGTGTGCGACAACCCCGACATGCAACCGTACTTTGTACGCCGCAGTAAAATTTCTGTCGAAAATGATACATTATTTTGGGGATTCCGGCTCATCGTGCCGACCACCTTCCAAAAGCAAATTTTGAAAGGTTTACATAGCTCACACCTGAGTATAGTTAAACTTAAGAGCTTGGCTAGGTCAAAGGTGTGGTGGCCTAAGATTGTTTCTGATATTGAAAACAAAGTTAAATCCTGTCAAAACTGTCAAGAGTTTAAGGATACTCAATCTGCAGGACCCAGTCATACCTGGGAGTATCCGCTAAAACCTAATGCAAGATTCCATGCTGATTTTTTGGGGCCGATGGATAATTACATGTTTTTCATCCTTGTCCAAGCACACAGTAAAATTGCATTCGTGCATAAAATGAAATTCGCAACATCAACCAAAGTTATCGATACTTTAAATAACCACATTGTCGAATATGGGCTAATGGATTCTTTAGTTACTGACAATGCTCCGCAATTTATGTCCGCTGAATTTCAAGGTTGGCTAAAAGCTAACGGGATCCGACAAATGTCCGGCCCGGCCTTTGCGCCGTAGGTAAATGGTTTAGCTGAGATTTATGTTCGTAATTTTAAGCGAATTTATAAGGCTGCTAGGCGGGACAGATTCTCAATTCAGAAAAGCATAAATTCTTATTTATGATCCTTAAGAATCACTCTAAATTCTACCACCCAAGCTACACCCGGTAAATTATATTTCAACCGAGAACTAAAGTCTCGTCTGGATTTGTTGTATCCGGATCCTACCACTCAGGTTAAAAAGAACCAACTTAAACAAGTTCAAAACACACATAACCGTGCATTGAAATCTTATCAAGTGGGGGATAAAATATGGTATCGGGGCAATAGTGTAACTACTTCTAGGTTATGGTCTATTGGTACTGTATTTGAAAAATGTGAACACCAAACTTACGTTGTTATCGATGATGATGGTGTCACTAAACTTTGCAAACACCGTGAACAGATAAGGTCCCGTACCGTTGATAATTATGTCAAAGATTCACCGCCTAACGAGTGTGAACCGACACGAAAATCCGACAATTCCTGCGTGAATAAATTACCCGATAATTCAAAACTTCACGTTAAATGCGAAGATCGTTTGTCAGTGGGTAAGCAATATCTTGAAAAAGCCAATTTCCGTCGACGCATTCCCGAGGCGAAAATCGTTGTGCCAATCCAGAAGATCCCTGCCTGTTGCTAGGCCAGACCGATCGCCAATCAAAATCCGAGGTGGATCACCTGAGAATTTTCGACATGCAACACTGTGTGTCAGCACCTCTCTGGCGATATCACCCCATACACGATCTGTGGACGATTCCGGCAGCGTCATTAAATCGCGCTTGGCTATACCTAACAGTGCCACGCAACGTGATATTCGAAAGCCTGACGGGTCTGAGTCTCCGATACTTGTAGAGCAGGCTTCTGAGCAAGTGACGATGCCGACACCAAAGCCCACTAAGTTTAATCAAAACATAAGAAACGTAAAGACATGCCATCACTGCCTCCACGTGAATATACTGCACTGCTTCCCCATAATCACACTAAAAGGTTACGTAAAGCCCCCGACAAGCTTAATCTGTAATCCGATTAATTTTGCTTGTGTGGCTACAACTTTCTTCGTTTAATGTTTGTAACCTAGTTATCCGTAAAGCTAACGATTTTTTTTAAAACTGTGCAGTGCCGCAAAATGTTTTGTCAATAGTTACACGTGCGCGGAATTGACCGCATTAATTTTAAACAGTCCTCCTTAAAATTGGAAAAAAAAAATGTCTTGTATTTTGTTATTCATGTGAAAAATAGATTTCGTGTTTTTATCGCCATGTTTCTTTTTTGTCTTTTCATGTAAAATTTCCGCATTGGACATACAATGTTGTTGGAGCCACAACAGGTAAACCGATGCAGTCTAACAACCATACATCTGCAATCAGGCCGATATGCAGCCTATAGATGACAGATGATTACTGCTGCCGCGTAGCGGTTTAGCTAGACGAAAAGAAAATAACAAATTAATGGTTACTCATATACTAAAGCAAACAAATATTAAAGAAAATTGTTCTCCAATTGAAAATTTCAAGCAGTCAGATTTTCAGACGAGCTTCATTATGTTTAATTTATCGTTTAAACCTGTACATCCTGATTTATTTGATTTTATTACTCATCTTTCCAAAAATGTTTATTTTTCTCCTCTGGAAGCGACTTCTTAATTTGAAGCGACCTCGTAATTTCTTAAAGCTAGGACAGTGTACTAAAAAAAGATCTTATCTTCAAAAATAATTCCAACTTTATTTTTCAGCTCGGCTAAGAATTTTTGTATTTTTTTTTTTGTATTTTGCTTTCTGCATTATGGTGTCGTCAGCGAGACACCACAATGGTGCATTCAATTCAGGTCCAGTTTGTTAACCTTCCTAGATTGTCCTAACACACTGCTTGGTTAGCAAAGTCATAATGTACTCAATACTGTTCCATACAACATGTGACCATGCTGGTCACATGTTCGCTGTAAACCATACATCTACAAGCCTTTCAAGTAAATCAGTGTCTCTCCAGTTGTAGCCTATAAAACAGTTGTCTGTCATCACTATGCCCTGGTCAACCCACGTGACGAAAAATAACAAACTGTGGGAGAGCTACCTAATTAGACTAAACCAAAGACTAAAACTGGGGAACTTTGAGGTTAAGTTGGGGTGAAAAGGGTTAGCTTAGGTTGGGGGGAAAGAGCCTAACCACAATTGGGCCTACTAAAGGCCTAACAGCCAAAATCCCCCTAACTAGGAAACCTAGCAGGGGTTGAGGGAGGACCAGCCAGGTGGCTGGCCCGAAGGCTTTCTGATTTTTCCATGCCGGCCCCCTTGCTTAAATATGTTTTGGTTACCCCTGGCAACCGCGAAATAACCAGGGTATTATGGGTAATGGACGGTTCTATTATGTTCTAGAGGCAGGAACCGGAAACTAAATTACAAGATATAGATAATGTCCACCTATGTAAGAATGGACACCCAAGATTGGCCATTGGCCCCAGCAAACATGAAAGTAAACAAGATTTGCGACACCACGCAGATTATTAGTGTGCACCATCTATACACTACAGATGCCTATCAGTACACTACAGTGTGTCTGCATGCGGTGGTTGCTGTCTTAGCTGAAGTAATTCGCTGCAGGAGCAGTTAGAAGAAAAAAGCGATAAAGAATTGCCATTTGAAAAATATCTAGTCCCTAGGCCAATAAATAATTCCCACAGATAAAGAAAATGAACTAAACGCATAAATAAAATTTCACATAAAACTGAATTATTGCTGAAGTATTGCCTCAAACCTGTGATAATAGCTTTATTTTTATGCAAAATCTGCTGGAGCAAAATAATTGGCCATTTAAAAGGTGGCGTTAAACAAAATACCTTCCCCAGCCAGATACTAAATCAAAAGAGACCATTTATTGGTGGCCCTACAAAAGTGGCAGATTGGTCACTGGACGGTGGGCCACTTCAATTACGAGCCTTTTTCTGCTCAATTAAAAAAAAAACTGTTTAACGATATGAATAATCAGTGGTGGTTAGCTATTATTGTTTGTTAAACATATCGAGGCACACAAATTTAATAAGAAAAACTATACATTTTTTTAATGACAAGGTGTAGTTGTAAAAGGCGTATAGATGTTTAAGTTTATTTTTGTGAGTAAACCGAATCTATCTTTCCATCTGCTGGAAAAACAGATAACAGACATAGTTGTGCAAAAATCCGCGAAATTGAAAGTTAAAAATGCAAACCAGTCGAGCATATATCGTCACGAGTACAGCCTTTATTTTGTTCATCGATGTTTATTATCATATTTTTATTTGCTTTCTCAAGTAAATTTGTTTTTCATTTTTAAAATCTATTCTAATTTGATTTATTTTCCAGTTTTCTATAATCGGTGCGTCTGTAGTCTATAATCCGTCGTTTACATAGATTGATAACGGCAATTCGTTCAAACGGATACTTCAAACATCTTCAAACATGCCATATTTATGGTTTTACTGAATGGACACGTGTACACCTGAACAACTGCTAACAACGAAGTAGTATAGCCTAAATTAATTTTGTCAGGGAGAAAGTTTTGCAGCAGATGGAATTGTGTAATTTTACTCAGCATTAGTAGTTTTTGGGTTCAAATATTTTTTTAAGGTACAAACCTCTTTGTTTGTTTGATTCTTTGTTTGGTTGTTTAGTTGTTTGTTTGCTTGTTTGCTTGTTTATTTGGTTGGTTGGTTGTCTGTTTGTTTAATTAATTAACTATTTTATTTTTATGAATACCTGTTCACAATGTCGTAGAAATTGGAGCTCCACACCCTCAAGCAGTCGTCAACGCCTGGTGGTATATGCACGAGGATTACAACCTGTAAAAAAAACCCGCTTTTAATGAATTACAAACTGCCTATCCACGCACATTATCGGTAATTAATTTCTGATCGGCCAAAACGATTAATACAAAATTCCAATTTACGGAAGTACAATTAATGTTACCAATTGTATAAAATTCACAATAAAATCAAACACTCAGAATAGCAATTACTTTTCTCTAATTTCTGGCTTTTCGGCATTATTAAAGCACTTGCTGCTGTTCCCGGCGTGGTCTATTAGGAATCCATGTTTTGTAACCGGCCGTCTATTGTCGCATTGTCGCAACCCCACAGAGGCACACAGTAAGCTTTATGTCAGATGGCTTTGTATTGGTGTGATCGGTGGTTGGCTTGCATGAAGATTTCGTTCGATGCTGATAGCTTTGATGCTGAAGTGCTTGTAACAAATTTGCCTTACGTAAAGTAAGTAGACATTCAGCATGTATTTACGTTTGTGTTGATATAGGAAATTTTAACAGTATTTGACTTTCAAGCGTTCTCGTAGGCTGCCTTACAGGTTTCTACCTGGCCTTGTGTTGGTGTTGTTTGGTGTCAACGCGAGATGTCACTACGTACTTCGCTGTGTCTTGTTGTGGTTAGTTACTTTCCTGTTGTTCTGTAGTTTCTGTTAGCGGGATCCACATGCATTGTTATTCCTGACTTGCGTGCTGTTATTATTAGGTGGTGTTTCTAAACTAGAGGAAAGTGAGAAAAACTGTTTCTTAACTCGAGGCGACTGAATCAAACTCCTCCCACTTTATGTAAGCGTGACGTCATGAAGCTAAGATGTTGCTGAGGCAAGTGAGGCAGGTTTTTTCTCGCTCACTTTCTGGTCACTTACTGATCCAACATGGCTGCCATCACCGGTGGTAGCTGAGATGATCGTGTTTCTAAACTGTAGGAAGTGAGATATGGAAAATGTCTAAATTTATTTTTTCTCGCTGGAAACAAATGTGGCAGCGATTATCGCTAATTTTTCTAATCTTAGAACGACAAGTGAGGCAGTGGTGTTTCTAAACTGTACGGTTTTGATGACGTTGTGGGGCATGGCTTAGAGGAATCCGTCTCACTCTTCCCTCTAGTGTAGAAACACACCCTTACTGAATCCTATGCCTTCTTTACCTGAATCGACGTTTGCATTGTTATTCATGAAGTCCATCTGTGCATTGTTATGCTTGAAGGGCAAGTGTGTAGATTGTAATTCTTCAATCGGGTGTGTGCATTGTTATTCCACAATTCCATGCATGAACATTTATTCCGTAAGTACGCGCAAGCATTGTTATTCCTGAATCAAACGGGTGCACAGTAATTCACTGAATGGATGTGTGTATTGTTATTCATGAATTCCATGCATACAGTTATTCGTGAAGCACATGTTTGTGTTCATATTCCTAATAGTACACGTGCATTGTTATTCCTGATTCGCATGCATATGTTTTTATTCCTGATTTGCGTGCATGCATTGTTATTCCTGAATTCCATGCGAAAATTCATTATTGTTTTCATGGGTATATTGCTTATTCTCGAATTACATGTGTGTACTATTATTCTTGAATTGCATATGAGCATTATTATTCCTGAAATGCATGCGTATATTTTTTTCCGTAACTCGTTTGTGTGCATTGTTATTCATAAATTGAATGTAGGCATTGTTATTCCTGTATCACATGCACGCATTGTTATTCCTGAATCGTATAGGTATTGCTGTACCATGCAAACCACACACAAAACATTTGATGATTGTGATGTTAGATTTATTGGTGCTGTAGGCATAGGCTAAGAAACGACGCTCACCGAAAGTCTGTTTGCAAACATATAACTATCATATACTCTGTACTCTAACTTGGGCCTTCAACAACCCTGAGCTTATTGACCAACACCTTCTATTCTATTCTACGTAAGCGACTATTGCATTACATCAAACCATTGCATTACATCATTGCATTGCATTGAAACATCATACCTTTTCTTTGTTAGTTTCGGCTTTTGATAATTCCGTTATCAAGAATGCGAGTTGATCAAATGGGTCCGTTGCATTAATGAGCAGCCAGCTGGAAAGATAATGCAACATTTTAAGCAATTTATTTAGGCCAATAGCTTTCCTCGTAGATTGCCGACTCAATGAAATTTGGCACAAATGACACACGATATTAACCCTTCAAGATAATGTAATAATTCATTTTTTTTTTAATTTGCTGTAGTGTTTTCAGGTACTGCTACGTACTGCTTTCAACCGGGGACATGAGAAAAACGACAAAAAAATATGATGTGTCTTGTCTTCCAGAATACCATGGAACGAGCGTGGTCAGCAGATAAAAGCACACTAGAAAAAATACTACAGTACACTTCAGGATACAAAATTGTTTCTAAAATCAACTAACGAATGGTTTTGGTCCTCAATTTTGAAAAGACTGAAATCCATAAACAGCTTTACCGATCAACACTTTTAATTCATCATATTAGAGTCACCCTTCTGTGTATCAATGGATAAAGAGCTACACGCAAATTATTGGAACACCACGTCGAGCCGCTAAGTTTTGTCAGGAATGAGGAGGAGAAGATTGCATTTAGTTATTTTTCAGCATTTAACGGATTATTGCTGCCACCTTAGCTTGCTTTTATGGCACAATACGCATTCAGCTCAAAACAGAATTGAAAATTCCGTGTACTGTAGAGGTTTGGGAGTGGGCGACCCTAACGTGACATGATAAAGTGTGGGTCTGGTTTAATGTATAAGAATAATAATAATAAATAGACATTTGGTTGTGATTCAGTTATTTATGATGGCCAATTAAATGCTGGTTGTTCTACATTTGCTCTGGCTGCCACGACTTTTACCAAACAAACTATAAATTAATGTGATAGATGGTGATAAAATGAAAAACAGGGATGTGATGACTTAAATTGGAGGACTGGAACAATTGGGGGAGGAACAGTATTAATAATTTCTAATTAGTTTACCAAAAGCTACTTACATGAATGGAGGATTGGACTGGAATGAGTGAGGGCTTGGGTTATATTCTTTAGGGTACCTAAGAGTCTGCGGCCTTGCAGTGCTGGAAACACCGGTTCTCGTCAGATCCCCGAAGTTAACAGCATTGGGCTGGATTGATACTTGGGTGGGTGACCGTTGCAGACATAGGGCCTTAGGGCTTCGGGCAGATGACCAGGAGTGGTTAACGCTCGTTAAAACCCTTAGAGTATAACAATAGGTTGGCTAGTGCAATGCATGCGCTTTGCAATAGGTTCGATCTCATGATACATTATTGCGTAACAGCAAGCGAATGCAAGAACAACTCAGAAACAGAGCGCACTGAGATATTCATCCAAGTTCAGTTCAAGGTAATTAAGATGCTGGGTCATCAGTCCCAGCATCAGGTCATCCAATATTGACGCACGTAAGAGCTGAGACAGAATGCATCAGTACAGTACCACACTGTAGTGGCACACCTACAGCTCAGTCGACTGAGGGCTGGTTTACGCAACGAGACCTTCTCGCTCGCCGAAAGCTATTTGCCTGGCAACCGTTAATTATTTACGATTAATTTCCCGTTTCTATCAAATGAATGCGGTAATAGACAACAAATTAAATGTATTATAAATAACAATACGGATAAAGAATAAAGTGCAGCAGTCATTTTAAACGTTGCTACAACATTGTTGCCATTTCACGCTATTTCCAAAATTTGCTATTCTCGCTGAAAAAACAGCTTCTAGCAGTGAGCAAACGACGGTAGAATAAATAGCTACTCGCAGCGAGAATTCAAAATCCAACATGGCGTCCATTTCGGAGTTATCGATTCGAAGACAACCCTTCGAATGCCGGTATTCAAAAATCCGTCCGTCGTCGTGTACTGCAGTAAAAATTGTTTTCTTGTTGTCATAAATCGACGCTGTCGTGTTGCAAGCATCGTACGTCGTGTCGCGAGGCACGAGGAGAAAATTTGCGTCCGCGTTGTTACCATGGTTACTATACCATTACTATACCATGGTCACTGCTAGAAGCTGTTTTTTCAGCGAGAATAGGAAATTTTGAAAATAGCGTGAAATGGCAACAAAGTTGTAGCAATGTTTAAAATGACTGCTGCACTTTGTCCGTATTGAAAGCGGACAACTTGAAAGCCGCATTCTCCGACAAAGGCGAGAAGCAGCCAGTAGATTTAGTATTGACCAAGTAAAAGCTTGTAAGCGAGAAAATTGTCCCTGCCTAAAAGTAAACTCGGAATACCATCTGCTTTCATGGCATACGGAACCCAAATAGAATGACGTCATTTCGTCGCACGTGAATAAAACACATCCACAAGATGGCAGCTGCTGTTAAATGGCCGATCTAGCCAGATCTGAAACTGCACGAAAAGTGAGGTAAAGCTGATTTTCCACTTTAGTATTCTCAAAACAGCCTGTAAATCTTATTTGAGGTTTATTTATGCCTGACTTATTGTGGTGCTGGTCATGAATTACGATAGCGATGAGTTACGAATTGCTTATTCCACTGTTCAGAAATCGCCTAAATGTCGTCAGTCCCTGACCAATCGTTCAATAAAACTAAAGCCAGTCACTTGCTACAATTCAGAGAAAACATCGTCGACAAAAGCCACTAAAATTGGATGTTTCGGATTGAAGTAACAATCAGTTATTAAGCAAAGAAAGGTAAAAGAAAAATTGCGGAAGTTGAGGAACAACCATCGCACTATACGGGCGCAATGTGGCACTGTGGCCAAAGCCACCATCCACAAAAATGAAAAGAATACTCTGAGACGTGTGGCCCTGTGAAGCACGCCACAAAATCAAGACTGCTGAATGCTTCGTAGTTTCTTCCATGTTTTTTTTTTTGGACTGGTTCTTCTGTACACTGTGTAATTTCACAACCATTTCTGGTGTTCACCGGTGGAGAAAAACACTGATTCTGGTTGAAGTTTCGGTTTGTTCGAAATTATAATTATTATTATTTCCAAAATACTGGCAGGGACGGACGAACTTTACATTTCGACTTTACGTTTCTCCGGATCCATTTAAATAATGCATACCGACCATACTACTTTGAAAAACATGGTGGCAAAGGAGTTATAAATAGAATTCGGTAAACGGATTACACGCTATTCATGTGGTAAAAGTAATTTAAGAACTCAAGGGAAGAATGTTCAATGTCCATTTTCACCAAAACTGAGGTGACACTGCCTTCGTAAGACTATATCCTCATGCTATGTGTCGGAAGTGGTACTGCCCGTTGCTCCTTTTCCACGATTATGCTCCCTTTTTGTACTATCTAAGTCATATAAACACCGAGTTACCTTACCGTTGAAGAGATAAACAGTTTATAGGAATTTTGTGTGCAGCTACCCTTTAACTTTGTGTAAAGTTAATTCATGTAACACTCATAATAATTATTACCAAACCCATATTTGCTTTGGCAAAGCCAAGTTGTTTGACTTGAATTAACACTTCTTTTGAACAATACAAAACCCTCGGGGCCGAAGTTATCACAATCATTGTAAACCATCAAAGGTGTGAAGTGTATACATGCATTGTGAGCTTATCTGTGAAAATCTCCAAAGAGTTTCAAAGTGCTTAACGAACGTTAACCACTCCTGGTCATCTGCCCGAAGCCCTAAGGCAGAAAATCTTCAAAGGGTTTCAAAGGGTTTAACGAGCGTTAACCACTCCTGGTCATCTGCCCGAAGCCCTAGGGGCCGTATGTCTGCAACAGCCGGAAATCTTGAATGTAACCAAACGATGTATACATTTTTTTAGCCATTATTAACACACTCACTCGCAGCTCAAAGAAAAAGCATGAGGTCTAATGACGATTGTCATGCCACAACCCAATTGTTTCTTTTTCCTGCCACCCTCTTTTTTACCAAGAAAAGAATACGAGAGGACAACATGGCTTCATGATTTCTTAGGTAAAGAACTTCACACTCTTCCACTTTAGGGGAAAAATGAATAGTCTTTTTGACTACCGTGACTTCTACTTTGAAGATGAAAGCCATTAGATGTGCAATTGTGCATTCTACCGCTAAATACGAGGTTGATGGGATTTTAACCCTCTTTTTCTACAGAAGCAGGGACTGATCCATGTTACCAATAGACATCATAAAATGGCGGAATTACAGAGGCAGGGTTAAGGATTGGAGTGTGGAATGACGCTTCCGAATTTCGTTCTTGAGGATTGAGTGAGTGATATTACCCAACCAACTCAAAGCAACAGTTACAATAAACTGCAACTTTATGGACCGTCAAAGATCTTTTACTTTCCTAATTTACTGCACCTCGCCGTAGTAAGTCACTATTTGCAAGGTTTGACCTCGGTCTCCCATGTTCAAGCCGAAATTTGGAAGCTTAATTTCTCCGCCGTCGTTTAACATTTTTTACTGAAATGTTGTATATAAGCCTTGTGGGACTTGGCCAACCCGTGTACCAACTTATATTAATTTCCGATTTGTCACATTGGAGATCTGGACTTCAGCTGGAATCGTGAATTTCAATTTTTGTGTTAGGTGGTGGTCGTGGTGATGGACTTTGGACACGTTTATACAATGGTCTCTACAGACTAAACTATTTGTCCTAGAAAGCTGATTCTTAGCTCATTTGAAAGATCTTTATAGAAATAGAAATTTCAATTGGTCCATCTGTTCCGGAGTTACGGAGCCCTGAACGATCCGTTTTATTATTGTACATTGTTTTAATCATTGTTTCTATGCAACAATGCCAATCAGCAAACGCCAGACGCAAGGCCTATACTGAAGATTAAACATGTTGTAACAATGCTGGTGACCCAATAAGGACAATGCTTCTTCTTCGCGTTTCCTGAAACACGAAGAAGAAGACGCATAAGCCTTATTTATTTATTTATTTATTTATTCATTCTAACTGGAGCCTACGAGCCACAAAGCCACACACTAGCATTATCCTTATTACAGATTGGTTTATAATGGTTTTACGACACTCTCCCGTGTTACAGCTAAAATATCCGTTGCACATTTGGCTTGCTGTCTTATATTACAAATAAAGAACAAAGCCGCTAAAAGAGAGCTGCAGGGAAACCAACTTCCAAAAGAAAGACTTGCACTGAATGAGAGAGCGAAGCGAGCGAAATAAAGTGCGTTTGCAAAGATACAGAAAGCCATCTTGGTATGTCAACGTATCACAAATTAGAAAAACCATTCACCGAATTTGAGGCAGTGGAGGATGTAACCACGCTCTGCCAAGTACCGTAATTTACCTCTAGCTGTTCTCACGAAGACGTTTGGAGCTATGCGACAGCCATTGGGTCAGCCTGGGTCACTGGTTCATCCAGACTGGACTGACGGAAAGATAACACTCGTGTTAACCAGCCCACACTATGTATTCTAAAACGACCAGTGTACAGGAACGCCCAATGTCCTGTAAATTCTCATTTCAAAATCTACCATAATGTGAAGAACGATCGATGTCCACAGCGATTAACCGGAAAAACGATCAATGTCCGTACACCTCAACCGAAAAACGATCAGTGTCTGTACCTCTAAAACGAAGAACGATCATTGTCTTCACTCAACAATTCTGAAGGTAGCGACACAGACTGTGTGCGAAACTGAGGGAAATGTAATTTATGCCTGTTTTGTGTTAATTCATTTGAAATAGTGGGATAATTAAGTCAGGGACAATGAAATATGGACAGTGAAAATGTCGGCGTCACTGCTAGGCAGTCTTGTCTATTAGTTTTGGCAGGAAGTCGTGCATTCAGTAGTATATCCAGCCAACCCACAAATAATTCCGCACATGTTTGCCCACTGCATCAAAAATGAACTCAGCTTTGGGTCAGTCTTCGTCTTTTAAGTTGTTTACAGAAACATCTGAGTTTATTGTATTATTTTCATTTTTTCCCCTATTTTAAAACGCTTGTAAGACGAATGAGCAAATCCCGCAACATGGATGCACATTTTACTAACTGTCCGTTTCATTGAAAGTCTTCCTCTAGTTTTAACCCACTGAAATTTTCCGTTTATTCAATAAATCTTTCCAAGGTGGAAGAAACTTTACTTGACAACTTGTCAAGGAAATAAAATTGTGATTGAGAAAGTGTTGTTTGACAATTTGCTTGCCCGAGGTCGGGAGGAGTAGACAATTTGGAAAAAAAATTATTAATTCGTTACTGTCCATCTCTAAAACTGGAAAAAAAATGTCTACAGAGATGGGTTTTCCAGTGGAGGGCTTAATGCAAAATTTTGCTTGAGAAAGTGTTGGTTGACCACTTGTCTACTGAAGGCCGGGGATGGTGCGGGCGGCGGGGGGCCTATGAAATGAGGAACAAATTAATACTTTTTCCCTGCTCATGTTTATGTTGGAAAACTGTTGGGCGGCAACAGTCTACCGAAGGAGCGTGGGAGTGATTTTAAAGTAAAATCTTGGAGGGGGGGGGGGGGGCATGTTCAGTTAGTTGCCAACTTGTCTACCTGAGGTGTGAATGGCTAAACTTTAAAGTAAAATCTTGCTGGAAAACTGTTGATTGACAAGTTGTCTACCGAATGGGGAGGGGAGTGGAGGGAGAAAGAGGCAAAATTAAAAAAAGTAAAATGTTTGAAATGGAAAAATGTTGGAAGAAAACTTGTCCACCGGAAGAGAATGGAAGGAGGAGTAAATAAAGTTTAAAGTAAAATCTCGATTAAAGTAAAATTTAAGGTCAAAACTTCTCTACCAAAGATTGGGGGAGGGGGAAAACTTAAGGTAAAATCTTGCATTAAGTAATATTTAAAGTAAAATCTCTGCGGTACGAATGTTGATCGACAACTTGTCAACCAGACGTAGTGGGTTGAAGTATAAAGTAAAGCCTTGCTTAACGTAATATTTAAATTAAAATTCAGCTAGTAAAAAAATTTGATTGAAAACTTACAGTTTACCGTAGGTGGGAAGGAGGGAGGGGGTAAGGGAGTTAAAAAGTGATTTATTCATCACCGTACTTGTTTAAAATCTTGTCTTGAAGAAAAACATGGTGCTGACATGTCTGGTTTGATTGGTTTGACACTGACAGACGTCCGTTCAAGAAATCAAAATAAAATTCCTCACTAATAATTCGTCCAGGAACCTGTATTTGTCCAGGAACCTGTCCTAAGAATCTGTTGGTTCGCACTGGCAAAGCCCAGTCTATTTCATTTCAACACCTTTTTCCCCGTTAGGGTACGAAATACATCGACATTGCCAAATCTACATGTTTATTGATCATCCTGGTATGATTGACACATCTTTTCGTTCTTGCTACCCCTTAAATCTGGACCGGGAAGTAATGACTATGGAAATGTTGGCTTCATTGCTATGCAGCTAATTTATTAATACTTCAATTAATTTGTGGTATGGAATATTAATGATAAAAAAAAAACCTTCCTGAAACGTGCTGGAGAACCACAAGTAGATAAAACTGCGAGACTGATTTAATTTTCTGGAATTAATTTTTCCCTTGGTTTAAGTTAAAAAACGCTTAAAAACTTTTGTGTGCGGTGAACGGCATTTGTTCCGACAACTGATTTAATTGAATGGAGTGGTACGACTAATCGATCAGTCTCCTCTTGCCGCCTCTGCAGAAGTGTCCATATTTCACTGTCCGTGACTGTACAATGTAGAAATGGCATATAGCGTGCCAAAGCATTGTTATTGCTTTTGTATGAATTCCCTTATACTTTAAACATTAAATTTTGAATATCTAAAAACATGAAAAATTGACATTTATCGTGTTCCCTTGAATTGTATTTAACTCAATCACTTTTTTACAATTTGCTGATATAAACAATAAATTGCGTTTATACTTACTAATCTAAGCAATAACATATATTGTTGTTTAGTGTAATCACTCTCAGTCCAGGATAATTAGTTGCCACTGAATAATAACCTCCCCTGGAAAAAAAAGCATTTGTTGTACATAACACTAATAACCACTACCACTGCATGCTTTCCCTTCTTCTTTGTGCCAATTACATAATATTAAATTCTAGCATTAAAGTTTTCGTAAACCCAAACTAGGCATTGTGACCCATGAGCTACAGAATTACACAGGTCTCGTTGTTTACCCTGTGCTACTGTTTTGATCGTATCTCCATTCTGTCCATATTACTGCACTCTGCAGTGACCCTTTCTAGGCTACTCTATGCGTGCAATGCACCCGACACTTTAATAATAATTTCCAATCCGTATACGATGACGTTCATAGCAAGAAGAACAGAGTAACATTAAAACTATCAATGGAGGTATACTATCCAGTATCCACTACTTGCAATGTAATAAAGGTCTTTGAGTCATCTATAGTTTGTTCCACATTATGCTTTCAGAAAACTGACTGGATGACGACTCGTTTCCTTATACTAAGAGTACAAAAACATGTGGAGATCACACTTGTAGACTCAACAAAGTTACTGTTAGAGTTTACGAATGGGTCGTTTACGGATTTTTTGTACTCGTAGTGGAAGAAAACGTGGCGTCATACAGTCAGTTTTCTGAAAACATAATGTGGAACAGAGTATACTTGCCGGTCTACATTTTTGAAGAATAATAATACCTTTCCACACTGGTCCCTATAACATCATATTTACTTTGACACCATGATGAAGTAATACCAGCACCGGAATAGTTTTTGATAAAAATATAGCCTATAAAAGTGCACATGTAAAACAATAAAACACGACGTTTCGGGGATAATTTGCACCCCGTTATCAAGTGTGGATATCCGCTCAAAGGCTTCGTACACAAATAAAAGAACACAAAATCATGTTATGGCAGACACATCTTAAAAATAAAAATTTTAAAAGTTTAAAAACCAAGAACCTATGTATTGCTGGCCGAAACAGCAAATACAAAGGGTGACCAGCAAGACGACCTCTTCCCTGCGAGTGCAGGTAAGAAGTGAAGCCAGGTGGAACTCTCGCGCATTATATACCCAAAGTGAGCGGGGGGGGGGGGTGTACTTCAAATTTCGAACTGGGATAGCCCCAACTGTCTTATTATGGGAACGTATTCTTTCAAGTTTCTGTTTTCAGGTAAAATGTGATTGTGAACAGGTGGTTGATGAGATAAAATAACTAGAGTTTCAAGATTAATCCTGGCTCTCAGCTGTTTTTCAGTAAAAAGAATTGTGGCATTATCCAGGTCAGGAGTGTGCCCTGTTTTTATCCTATCTGGAGAACTCCCTGTAAACTTTTAAAATTTTTATTTTTAAGATGTGTCTGCCATAACATGATTTTGTGTTCTTTTATTTGTGTACGAAGCCTTTGAGTGGATATCCACACTTGATAACGGGGTGCAAATTATCCCCGAAACGTCGTGTTTTATTGTTTTACATGTGCACTTTTATAGGCTATATTTTTATCAAATACTTTGACACCAATTAGTGCCTGCAGTGGACATGAACGGTTTTGCAATGGTGAACTTTGACACCAATCGTCCAAACACCATCAGGAGATTCAATGCCAATTTATCACACTACAACAAGTGGTGATGCCACTGTTGTCCCTTACCCGTTTCTTTTCAGGTAGCCCCTTCCTCCCCTACTCTTACCTTCGTCTTTTACCTCTGTATATTCCCTCTACCTCATCAGTGCTGTCAGCTATTGAATGGTTTCAGAACATGGTAAATAATATGCGAAACGTAAATACTATTGACAAAACCATCTTCATAACACCACCTACGGCATATGAATTAAAAGAAATACTAAACTCTACTAAAAATAAAAAAATCTAGCGAACATGACGGTTTTTTGATTGAACATTTTTAAAATAGTGAGGAAAATACTTCCAAAATGTTAATCATTTTGATAAATTCTATAATTAGTCACTAAAAATGGCCGGATAAATTAAAAATGCAAACACTAAGACCCATTTATAAAAAAAAGGCAACAAAGAAAACTTAAATAACTATCGACCAATCTCATTACTTCCTGTCATTAATAGGCGTATTGAAAAAAATTTTTGAGAGACAAATTGTTAGCTTCTGTTTAAACTTAAAATTATTTACAATAAACAATTTGGCTGTCAAAAAGGAATTGGAACTGCAGATGCCTTAAATGAAATAAACGAACTCGTACTACGTGCTTTGAATGAAGGCAAATTTGCTCGTGCTGTTATGATCGACCTACAAAAGGCTTTCGATACCCTGGACAGTAAATTCCTTTTACAAAAACTGTGTTTGTACGGCTTTCGCAGAAAATTTTTTAAATATTTTAGGAAACTACTTACATAATAGGAAATTTTGTGTTAAAATTAATAATAGGCTGAGCAAATGGGAAAACACAACATTTGGGGTACCACAAGGTACAATTCTCGGGCCGCTTTTGTTCTTAAATTATATTAATGATCTACAAATCATTGAATGGAATTCCTACTTGGTACTGTATGTGGATAACATTTTCTTGCAAATATTCATAATAATTATAATGTTATGGTAAAAAATTTACAAGGGGATCTAAACAATTTCACTTTGTATCTGTGTAATAATGAACTTTACATCAGTCTTGAAAGAACATGTTTTTTGCCTATAAACACTTCACATATGACTACTGGAAACTCTTTCATTTTTTGCTATGGCAACCGATGGACTTTTGGAAAGGTTTGCAAATTTTTTTTAAAGCTGCAAAAGTGCTGTGTTCTAATAATAAAGAAACAGAAAAAATGAATTGACATTTTCCAGGATCATACATTAATGACAATTAAAAAAAAATTACAGTATACTATATTAGCACAGTATTATTACAAGAAAGAATGGAAACTATTAATTGATAAAGAAACAAGATAAATCACTCTTGGCTAAAAATACCTAAACATAGGAACTCTTATGGAAAAAGAGGATTAAACTATTTATTACCATATTTTTAAACAAATTACTGGATGAACTGAGAATTTATCGATTAATAATATTAAATAGATTATTAGAGATTATGTATCTCAGAATTAACTGTATTTGATTATAGTTATAGATTAATTAATGTTACATGAATTTTAAAGATTAAACAAAAACCTTATGTGTGAAACAACTTAGCCTTATGATATTTACTTTACGATGATACTTACCAGGACGATGTTAATTAACCTACCAGAAAAGATACTGTAAAAATTGTTTTGCGATGTTGACTGATGGTAATATTTAATATACAATAATGATATTTTATTGATCAGTAATTTGAATTTGTAAATTTTGCACATACAAATACTTACGTATTTCGTGCAAGGTGTAACAACAATAAACAATAATTGTTTATTGTTGTTACACCTTGCACGAAATACATAAGTATTTACATGTTCAAAATTTATAAATTCAAATTACTGATCAATAAAATATCATAATAATAATAATAATTATTATTATTACAGATGGCCAGTTGGCCTCTCCCATTTCTGCACTGCCATTTATCATTTTTCCGGACTTTAAAACGAGCATCCATCAGATTCAACGAACGAATGAGATGCGGGAACGTCCACTGCACAATTAGAGACCACTCGTAAGTTTTTTGACCGAGAATTTTGGATTTTATGAGTGATTTTAAGGCTGAATCGGACACGTACAGGAATCCCCGTTCTACGGAAGTGCTGCGTACTCATCACGAATTTGGTCGCGATCGAATCTTTTTTTTGCTACGGAAGCCTCCTCGCGCCATTTCAATATGGCTCGGTGTGGAGACTGTGAAAATAAGTTAAATCTTCACGACACGGATTATTTTAACTGTGCGACCTGCAAAAGTAAAGTGCACCACGACAAGAAATGCTCTGGTCTATCCGCCTCCACAATTTCATCAATGGGGCAAAAAAAACGTGACGAATGGGTGTGCAAAAAATGTAGAACAGGGAAGCATTCCAACAAGGATGCAGAAAAATCGGATGAAGATCTTACAACTGAAGACTATGCTTCGCCAACCTTCCTGACAAATGACACTACGCTTGGCGCCAAATTGGAAGAAATAAACGAAACGAATAAAAAAATACTCCAACAAATCAAAACTAAAAGCAGTAACTATGATCGACTCCTGCTCAACACAAATGAAATGACCAAACAAAACGATCTACTAAAACAGAAACTTGCAAAAGTAGAGACGAAACTGGATAGTATGTCACTCGACAATGAAAATATACTCAAGAGTATTAAGTTTATAAATGATAAATATGATGAAATCATAGTGGACCAAAAAATACTTTTCGCTGAAAATAAGTCCATAATAGCAAGACTGAGAAAACTGGAAAATTCCAACACTACCACGTCTGACATAACCATAGGAAACACGGTGCTAATTCCGGAACAACAAGAATTTTACGACCTGAAAAAAACAGTACAAACAGTGAAACAAACACAGGAAGAAAGTGAACAGTATGCACGCAACAGAAATGTTGAAATTTTTGGAGTGGAGACGGAAAAAAATGAGGACCTGAAAGATACCATTTATAGAATTGCAGCTGCCATTGAATTACACGACTTTAATGACAATTGGGTGGACAAAGCCCATCGACTACCCACAAAAATAATCACCGAACACCATCCATTCTTATCCAATTCAAGAATCGTGTAGAAAGAGACTGATGGGTAAACAACAAAAATAAAAAATCCCTCAACAATTGTGAAGTCTTTGGTAACAACAATGAAGACCGTATTTACATTAATGAACACCTGACGCCTTACTACAAGGCTCTATTCTGGAAATCGAAGCAAGAATTAAAGGGAACGCATAAGTTCATTTGGTTTAAAGACGGGAAGATTCACGTCCGAAAAACCAAAAAGGACAGAAGACCGAAAATCCTAAAAAGTGAAGAAGACCTAACCTATCTAGTTTCTAACCTAGACAAAAACATGGATAAAGACCAAAATGGAGCCTCACGAAATACATTAAGTGAG
>JAHWFP010062366.1:0-19658 GCA_023313725.1 Lithobius niger
CCCCCCCCCCCCCCCCCCCAGTCATCTCCCTTCTAATGATGCACAACGATTTTGTTTTTACGACTTTTTTAGCGACGTTCTTTAGCCAAGTAGAAGACACCAAATTTTTGCGTACAAGAGGGGGGAGGGGGGGGGGGATGGTAAAGTCCTTTGAACGCAGTAGGTTTCACGTTGACTAAACAGTACAACAACATTGTGATATCTGAAACATTAGGAACGTTTATTCGTGTTTTTTCCCTATTCTCGGCTTTGATTTAGTTAAAGTCAACGTTAAACAACAAACGAGTTCGTTTTTTGTTTTCAAATCGGCAATGCCCTACAGTGTTTGAACGATTCATTGTTGCGGATCTATTAAACCCGTAACCTACCGCCTTTGACTTTTCTGCTGGCAGACTCCGCCTCTCTCGTGTTTCACAGCCATTTAGAACAGGAGAAAAATAGAAAATCGGGGTTTTTTTTAATTATATTCTCCTGTTAGTACAAATATCTGAATCTTGTTGGTATTCAAATAAAAACGCACCTGGATGCTACGACAGGAGTGTGTTTACCTTTCTTCTTAACTGCAGTTTCATTTCTCTTAATTTGTTTACGTAGCTAGCAGTATTTTTTTCCCAGGGATTAACCTGCATTGTCTTCCTCTGACCTCAGTACTTGTGATCAACGTAGAGAGCTTGACAAGGACAGCTTTATGCGATCTCTGCAATTTCGTAGTCGCTCAGAGGTACGAGCAATCGACTTGCTATTAGCGAATCCCGAGTTCGATTCCCGGCCACATGTGACAAAAAAATTTTACTTCCGAATACCAACAAAATTCGGTGAAATTTACAAAACTTGTTGTGGAAACGAAATGGTGTTATGTTACACTATACGTAAACAGGATCGCGGTGTTTTAGGATGCTTCCCTGCACGGCTAATATGTAACGCGGGTAAACCCAGCTTTACTGCGTTACAATCTACGATTCCGGAAAGTGATTAATCGTCTGTTATTTCAAGCCTTTGCTAACTAACTACGCCTAACTAAACAGGACGGATTGCCAAATAGGCTCTGTAAGGGTTAAATACATACAAACGCAAACCTATTTACGTTGCCTTTTGGACTTAAATGTCAGCGAGATTTGAAAGCAAAGGCCGAAACCGTATGTTAGCATGGCTCAGAAGTAGGACTGCGGCCTTTGGTTTAAAAGGTCGTGGGTTCAATTCCCCGCTCAGACACTCTGACATATAAGTCCAAAAGGCAATTATTTAACTATATGCCCGAGTTCGCTGTGATTCTGGGATTGAAAACAAGTTGATCGTTTTAAATCACAGGTTATCCCGGGATGAAAGTGGGGGATGACTCATTCCCAGAAGATTTTGCATGCCTCAATCACCACGAGCACGAACTCATTTCCAGATCCTTACTCTCGCCGAAGCCGAACACACAGTGGTGAGATAAAGCCAGGGTTTCGGTAGCGGCTTGTTTCCCAGAAAATACCTACGGAGTGAAGGGGCTTAGTTTGAAAATTGAAAATTGGTCGACCTTGTAAAGGTGTGTGGACGATATTACCACATGCTTGGCTGTGGACTTGCAGAATACGAACAGTCCCTTTAAAGTTCCGCAAACCGCATTCCTTTATCTAATTTGGTTCCAGAATTATCGAATATGCAAGGTTTTTTGAGTTTCCACCAATATAAATCAAAACGCATTTCGGTATTTCGGAACACAATTTTGCATCGAAATCCGATCTGATACATCATTTTCTTATTCACCACTGCCTGAGATTTGCTTTTGGGAACGCAGGGTTTGATAAAATACGGAATAAATCAAACGTGCTTATATCTATGTTAAAATAATTTGGTTTTACGATTACAAAGGCGTTTCAGCCAATCGATGTGATTGCGTGATTATGCAACCACGACACGTCGTCGAATCAATCATCATTTTTTTTAAAAATTCCTTTGATTGCTTCGTAACACGAACACGAACAATAATTTTCCGTGCCAATACAATAAACCCCTGCTGGGCTGTATATGTACGTACTCACGCATCGGAAAGTGTGGCACTGGGAAAAAAAGATTCGGTTATCAACTATACGTTTCGTTGTCTGGATTAGTTTCTATTAATAGTTCACCGTCAACCAATTTCGATTTACTTTTTTCTACTTTTTTTCTTTCAGTAAGTATGTGACTTGCACGCATGAAGTAAGACTAATTGTTTAGTGACATTTTGATTTCACGGACACAATGGAAGAACGATGCCTTTCGTGCACGAAGTCCCAATTTTTTTTTTTTTGTACGCTTATACTATTAATTTTGTTCAGCCTGAAGTCATCAGAAGTAAGCTATTGCTAGTGCGGATGAATAAGAAATGGCCCAATTTTGAGCATTACGATTTAGAAGCAAAAGTTTTAGAAACAAAAATTAGTCTGGTCAGTGGAATTGGGGAATCTCCGATCACGGTATTCCTGGTTACTATTTTGAACGGTTTTGTATGCAGAGGATTTCCAGGGGGTCCACATGGTAGAATGCTCGCCTCCTGCGCAGGTGGCCCGGGTTCGAGTCCCGGCCGATGCACCATTTGTACGTCACCTACCGACATTACGGAAAAAAAACGGCAATCGGCGAGTACTGTGGCAAATTGAAGTAAACATTTCACAAAAATATACACAATAACACAAGAATAAACACAAAAGTATGTCTAACTTGAATTTTCGGTGATAAATTTATACGATCACCATCATCAGAAACTCCTTAATGATACACAACGGTTACATTTTAGCAAACAAAAAGTCCAAAAGGCGCAAAACGTCACAGCGGTCCACCATTTTGAAACGCGACCACTGATCTCAACGCTAAATATCCAGAATATCAACAATGGAAAATTGAGCCCGGTCTGGATATTTAACGTTGAGATAAGTGGTCACGTTTCAAAATGGTGGACCGCTGTGACATTTTGCGTCTTTTGGACTTTTTGTTTGCCAAAATGTAACCGTTGTGTATCATTAAGGAGCTTCTGATGATGATGATCGTATAAATTTATCACCGAAAATTCAAGTTAGACATAAGTTTGTGTCTATTTTTGTGGTATTGTGTACATTTTTGTGAAATGTTTACGACATTACGGATTGACATGATGTAATTTTAAACACTCAACTTAAACCTATACCCTTTGCATTTGTGGTTTAGTTTTAGTTAACCGGGGTATGTGGGTTAGCCTAATGTTCGCCCGTCTATAATGGAGCAACAAGAGAAGGCTTAAACCATCATGGGAAAACTGGTCCTAAGTAAGCAAGCTAAATTGGGAAGATCAGAATCAGATACCCTCAGAATTGTTGATGTTCAAATTAACGGGCCGAAAAGAGGATAGCAACTGCTAGCCTTGGAAGATAAGATCCGTATGGAATCATAGGTCATTTTCGTTAGCAACCAGTTAACACTATGGTTACCAAGGACATTGCTGGAGGTCAAGCACAGAATATTCATTGTTTGTGTATTGTTACAAGTATCAGTTAGACGATGGCATTCGGTAATAAAGCGAAAGTCTTACCTTATTGTTGCCGAACGCCATCGTCTAACATATTTCTACAACGACGAGTTGAATCTTTAATGAGTGAGCCATTGTTGCAGTAAAGCGACAGTGTTAGTGCATTGTTGCCGAACCATCGTCGAACATATTTGTACAACAAAAGATTTGCATTGTTAGTAACCGAACCGTTTTTGTTATAGCATAACGAACCATTGTTGTCGGGAATATTCTTTGCTCCAATTCCGTTTTTAAAAATAACTGCAAATAAATGCCATTTTAATCAATTTTAACTTTTTCCTTTGAATCTTATTTCAGCGGTAATAAATGTAGTATTTTGGACACATTGACATGTAAATATTGATACGCAAACATTGATAGTAGCAGTAGGTTAGATTTACTTACATAAGTAAGAACCAAACCTTCGTTTTCTTACTTACGTAATTAAGAACCCCACGCCTTCGTTTGCTATGCCTAGAATACTTTTTTCTTATTTTAAAAATAAATAGTTGTTAATTTAAAGTGTGAAATAGTTTCATAATACTTTCGAAGCGGTTTGGGATACGTAAATATGGACAGCGATTGTATTTTTACTACTTAAGTAAGAACCAAAGACCTTCGTTTTCTTACTTACGGAAGTTAAGAAACCCACGCCTTCGTTTTCTTACTAGTGGTAAGACAATGGTTTCATTGTTGCAGCAGTTAAATCCACTGCTGCAACAATGGTCTAACAATGAAAGAGTTGTACAAATACTGTATTAACAACCCGATAAAGATGCAAAGTAACGTGAATTGTGATAAAATTATTACATTGAAGATCAATGACTTCTTCATGGATTGTGTGTGGATTAACCAAGAATAAAAGGAAGTCAGCGAAACAGCGCACCAGAACCATCGTGAGCATCCGGAACTAATGACTAAAACACCTATGGATCGGTCGGCCCCAGTTTGGATGACACAGCTCAGCCCCAAGGACCCATCGTTTTGATATAATTAATGGCCCCTATGGATGCATTTCATGCGCAGATAAGTGTCAGGTGATTTTCATGGTTAAACAACTTAAAGGGCAATTACATCCATTATGACATGCTTGTTTGACTTTTGGATCACTTACACAATAACTGAACAAAAGAATTGCGGTAAGAATACGTTACTTACATCCGATATAACAATTTAATTACTGCATCACCAAAACAAGACACGAAGATCGCCATTGTATTGCTGGAACGCTCAGAAATTAATGCCGACAGATGTCATTTTTCGATTTCGACTCGCAGCCGACTGAGATAGCTGTATTGACTGTGAGGAGCTCAAGCGTCTGATGGCCTTAGCTGGCCGGCAGGCCTTAGCTGGCCGGCAGTGTAGTGGCCAGCTAAGGCCGTCAGACGCTTGAGCTCCTCACAGTCAATACAGCTATCTCAATCGGCTGTGAGTTGAAATCGAAGAGATCCGTCTGTCGGCATTTATTTCTGCGCGTTCCAGCAAAACAATGGCGACCTCCGTGTCGTGTTTTGGTAATGCAGTAATTAAATTGTTATATCGGACGTACGTAACGCATTCTTACCGCAATTCTTGTGTTTAGTTATTGTGTAGGTGATCCAAAAGTCAAACATGCATGTCAAAATGGATGTAATTGCCCTTTAAGATTTATTATCCTCATTTGATCACGTTACGACTAATTCCTTGCCTCAAATTTAGGAATTTTACCCCAAATTTTGTCAGTTTGTTTTTTCAGCTCCTACAATTAATTGTAGCTTCCAAAATAGGTATTGTGTCATTTCTAATTATGCAAAATAGGCTAAGATGTAACCTTTATTTTGTTATGATTAATAATTATTTAAAATGCACCAGCCCGTATGATATTTTTTTCGTAAACAGTTCAGCAAAACTCGCTGCATAGCTCTCCGTGCAGCCCAGCTGCGTACAGATAAAATCCGTTTAATCCGACTTATTTCATCCAACCTAACCTAAAGTGTGCGCGGCCTATCTTGAGTTCGCTGCAGAACGAACACAGATAATCGATTGTACGTTTTCGGTAGCAGAGTGCCTTGTTGATATCCAAGATGGTTACAAAAACAATGGCGGCCGTCGATTAAAGCCGCTCCCTCCAGGAAGACGTCGCCGCACATAAAATACTTCCAGGACTCAAGATACGCCGCGCACACAATAACCTAACGTAACCTAACTACAACAATAACAGCTCACCAATAAAGTCAATGTAAACACAATCACCCCTGGTGGGTGCTAAGTAACAAAGTTTCGCACGGAGATCCGTACCGCCTATCTGAAATGTTTACGAAAAAATAAGCCACCCGCCCCCTCCCCTCCTTTACACACACACTTGAGTACTCAAGTTGTGCCACAAGGAGAGCTCGCCCCCCCTCCCAACCCTAAGCAAGACGGGACCAAAAAATTCAGTCGCCTGCTCGCTTTGCTCGGGTACCCAGGGCTCCATCACAAAGCTCGCGATGTGCCTTGGTAGTTGGTTTTTGCCCCGTCTTGTAAATGTTGTTTTTAAACCACGCGGTACAAAAAGGGTTAAATATAAAATGCGCGACCCACTAGCCTGTAAACTCTAGAATTAGTAGTCGACCATTAAAGACGACGTAATGAAATGCATTTTAATTAAAAACGTTTCGTCTGTACACAAATTTTATTGCACGTTAATTCAAACCACCTAACTATGTAGGGCACATAAAATGTAGGCCTAGGCCATAAGTTATAATAACGTAGTCTATTTTGCTTACATGATATGCTTTTTAAACCGTAAAAGCCAAAAAAAAAAATAGCGTTTAACACGAAAGGCGGGTGGTCACTGGTCAGTTATTCAAATTACGAATTCTCTGTTTACTTTAACTGGGACACTGCGAATTAACAATGCTTATTAATAACGCGCGGCGAGAAACAGAACAGTGGAGCTACTTATTTTATGTGGTTGTTTGTATGCACGCGGATAATTTGTGTGCCCAGCTTCGGCTTTATTCCGAATTTTGCGCTTTGATTTTAAACCCCTTATTTATGGGTTTAGGTTCGTATATCAATAACATTTATTAAGAAGTTCAGTGTTTTATTATTAGAGAGTCTGCATAAAAGGAACATTTTTAATGTGAAATTTTGACCGATCCGAGAAAAAAACTATATTCAGAGAATTTTTTTATTTGTATTCTCCAGTGTATTCGTGCGAAGCTCATACGTAGGGAATAAACTAAAAAAAAAAATTATAATAGAAACAAAACCGTCGACAAAAAGGGTAAAAACAGGGCAGATACCATTTTTCCAACCCTTGAAAGAGTATAATGATTTTCGAAAAGCCTTTTTGTTTATCATTTTTACTTTTGTTTTCATGGCCTTTCTTCATAATTTTATCATACCTAAAGCAAAAAAGGCAAAAAATAACGGTAATAATAGGGAAAAAGGGCAATAAAGGGCAGGCATATTTTTCCAACCCTTGAAAGAGTATAATGATCCTCGAAAAGCCTTTGTTTTGATCATTTTTACTTTTACTTTCATGGCCTTTCTTCATAATTTTATCTATACCTAAAGCAAAAAAGGCAAAAAATAAAGGAAATAATAGGGAAAAAGGGCAATAAAGGGCAGGCATATTTTTCCAAACCTTGAAAGAGCCTAACGATCCTCGAAAATTCTTTTTTTTTTAGTGGTTTTTACGGTTGTTTTAATGATTTTAATTCACAATTTTTATCTACACCTAAAAACAAAAAAGACACACACACAAAAAAAAGGGAAAATGAGGAAAAATGACCAAAAAAAGACAGGCACTATTTTTCCAACCCTTGAAAGAGTATAACGATCCTTGAAAATTTACCTTTGTTTTAAAACCATTAGTTTTTATCTTTGTTTTAATGGCTTTTCTTCATAATTTTATCTATGCCTAAAGGGCAAAAAAGGCAAAAACAAAAAGAGGTTAAAAGGGCAAAAAAAGGCAGGCGCTATTTTCCAACCCTTGAAAGAGTATAATGATCCTCGAAAAGCCTTTGGTTTAATGGTTTGTTTGTTTTTTTACCTTCGTTTAATTCGAAAAGACGGATAGTGGTTGGATAAAGTGGTAATTGAAAAACACCATAAAATCGAATAAATGAAAACCTTACCACGACAGTAGAACACTTCAGAGTCGTTTCGGAGTTCTTTGTTAAAATTTCGGTAAGCCTTGTCACCTTCTACAAAACTAACAAGGACAAAAAAAACGAAAAAGTACTACATCGTATCACAATCGTCTGCTAACAAACATTCGAAAATCGTCGCTAATCTGTTTTACCGCTGATCTCCGTTGTGCGTTCGATCTGATCCCCCCATCAGTGGTGCAACAGAATAGCGCCGACTTTTTAATGTTTGCTGTCAGACGATTGTGATACGATGTAGTACTTTTTTCGTTTTTCCTTTTCCCGTCCTTGTTGGTTCTGTAGAAGGTGAAAGGGCTGACCGAAAATGTAACAGTGAATTCCGTAGTTTGACTCAGAAGTGTTCTACTGTCGTGGTAAAGGGTTTATTGGGCTTTATGATTTCTTTGTTGTAACGGCTTTTTCGTCATAATTTTACCTACTTATAAGGGCAGAAATTACAAAAAAAAAGAAAAAAAGCAGGCAAAATAAACAAAAGGAAGGAAGGGGGAGGGCATTTGCCCCAAGTGCCCCAACGTGTGAACGCCCTTGCCCGGTGTGAAGCAATGAAAAGTGTCTGCCTATCTGTCTGTTCCACAACAATTTTTAAAACCATTTCTAATTTTGAAAGTCCATTGTAAGTTCGTATAATTGGACAAGGGGCTACAAAGAATTCGATTCTTAAGTATCAAAATTATCATTAATCAGACATTAATCGTTATGCGCAGGTAACTTAAATTCAGAAATTAATGTTCAATTAAAATACTTGACACAAGAAGACAATTAAAAGCAACAACGTCATGTCTTCCAGTATTAAATATCGAAGGTTTATGGTTCCTACGCCACCTGCGGAAGGAAGTCTTCACTCTCGGCTGTTAACGGCCAACTTTATGATTTCAGATCCCCCTACGTATTTGAAACCATTCCTTTATCTTCTGCAACTTGCTTCACAATTCAAATAATGTGTGGATTTGAATTACGAACCCAGTCATTATGGGTATCACGGTTAGAACACAGCACGGCAATTCGCCTGGCACTTGGCACTTGGTTTATCAATGCAGTGGTGTGGAACTAGATGGGTAAGAACCGCTTATACCAAGCCAATTAACAAGGCTAAACAGCTCCACAAACATGCCAGGCATAGTGAATTTTGGGCACAGTAATTTAATTTGTGGGCCACGGGGTAACATATTGTATTCTCTTTAAAAGCTATTTCAGACAATTCTTCCTCAACTCCACGTGGAAGCTTCTGGCTCTACGGGCTGACATCGCCTCCTCAGTGCGTGAGTTCCATGATGGAACCATTCTCACAGTAAAGAATTTTTTTCTGCACTTTAACTGTGCAGATGGGACAGCTAATTTAAGTGGGTGAACCCTGGTAGTTTTACAATGAACAAGGGCAAACAGGGGTAAGCCAACTGGAAGAAAGCCAAACACAAATGTGCCCTAAGTCTGCGCAATTCCAGTGATTCGATTCCACCTTCAATAATTTTACCTCATAAGGGTTTTTTTTTCAGGCCAGCCATTTTTTTTTGTAAATGTACGTTGACCCGATTCGACTTTACCAATATCCGTAAGAAGATAAGGGGACCAGACAGGGCTGGTATTTTTGAACGGTAATTCGAAATCTTTTAATTGAGAGTCAATTCGGCCACACATTGGCCCTCGTTGCAAGACTTTAATTTGGTTGAATTACGAAATTCTTGGGATTAATCCACGACGATGTCAAAATGGATTAATTCGGCTTACTTTTTACCATAAAAAGTGACACAGGGTTTTTTCCGACGTTATTTCAGTCATTTTTGTTTGAAACATCTTCACTATTTTAGTTCCCTTGTATTAAGCATAATTTCAAAGGTGTGGGATTAGCAATTATAGATGTTTTATTGTATTTCAGTCTAAGGTTGCAAACTTGACCCCCATGTTTCACTTGTTGCTGGGGCTGATGGCGTTCAAACACGTTTGGTATTTGGTTTCCGTTTCCGGGATACCATGACATCACGGGACTTAGTAGGATGAGTTACTTTATCACCATCCTGAATGATATAAAGCAGCTAATATCTTCGAAAATATGTAAATATAGCAGTCATTATTGACCTCATGAAGTTCCTTAACAATAGCTTCCTTGTTACAAAACAAATCAAAACTGTGCGCGTTATGGTGTCCTAAAAAATACATTGACAGAGCAACGAGACAACATGCAAAATTTCCGAATTTCACTTCTCGAATAGTGCAAAAAGAAGAGTGCGAACATTCTTAAGAGTTCCAAAGTGACATTTTTTTCTGAGAATATGTGAAAAAGTTCACTCCATCTTGGGTGTACTTCTATCAATAATTATAATGGCTTATCCGATGGGCCTCCGTCATCCCCCCCCCCCCAAGGTCCATTTTTGGGCCCCCAATCCTCAAAAAAAAATATTGCACATTTCAGCTATTATTACTAGTATTATCGTTATTATTATTATTTTTAATTAAAAATGTTTAACTGCAGTCTGGTTTTCCGAATTGAGTCAGTTGTAGGAGAAGTCAAAATTCCAATAAGTTTGATGGAAATCTTTATAGATTTAAGAAAAAATTTAGAGTGAATCCCTGGCATCAGACAAACGGCAAACCAAAAAAAAAATAATTATAAGAAAACAGTCTGCATTAAAGACTGGCCTTGTGATGAAAAAAGACACACCAATCTGGGAAAAAAAGAAAAGACAACTGCCCCGACTGGAACTCGAACCCCGGACTTCTCACTGACCAGGACGCGCACTCTAACCACTGCGCTACTGGAGCGGATACTGGCTACTGGAGCGGATACTGACTACCGGCTCCAACCGAGATAAGTAGCTGTTCTGTCTTTCTCAGTGGTGGCCTAGAGATTACAAACATACACAAGGCTGGAAAGCAACATTGCTTCTTGGCCTCCGCGCTAGAAATACTGCGAGTAATAAACGAAGAATAAATCACAAGGTAAAGGATAAACGAAGTATACAGTCTGCATTAAAGACTGGCCTTGCGAGGATAAAAAATATGTGATATCTGTCCAAAACCACACTAAATATTAAGGACTTCGTCTACTGGTATTTCAGCCGTTTGAATGTGAGGTAAACCAAATAAACAGCAAAACAGAATAAACCAAACTGTTAAGGATTTAGTCTCCACGTTTTTAACCGTTTGAAGATGTGATAGCTATCCAAAAAGAAAGTTGTAAAAATTTTGTCTCCCAAGGTTTTTAGCCATTTGAATTCGAGACAGTGCTGCAGCTTGCCTTTTTCAAAAGGGGGTGCAAGAGTAAATTGTAGGGCCCCTCAAAAGTAAACAAGTTTGGGTTCAAGGTTGTGGCCTGTTTTAAAGTAGTTTTAGGTAAAAATATGCCCCCCCCCCTCCTACCCCCTTGTTTCCTGGTGGCAGGTGTGTAGCGCACTTTTTTCCCACCGCCCCCCTTACTTGCGGCACTAGTTCGAGATACCAAACGTTATCTGCTTAAACCGATTGATATTACTGACGTTAGACTTGAACAATTTTTGTGTTTTTCATTTTACTTTTAAACTAATAGCAACCTTGGCGTTTTATATCACAGCGACAAAAATGTGGGACTTTCTAGGAGTTTTGTTTTCGACTGACAACATTTCTTTGGTTACACTTTGCTTCATTATCAAGAAATAATCGCCTTTTTGTTAAAAACTGCAATCTAAGATGCATCCCCCCCCCCCCCCCCCCTCCGAGCAATTCCCCAACTCGAATGCAGGACCAGGCACTGCGATTATGTCTGTGTTATCATCTAATCAACTTGATGCTACCTAATGCACGCCAATATTGGTTCGCCTTAAAATTAAGTTAAATTTCACAGCATATGAAATTAAAATTATTTCTTTTTCTTTTTCTGTTATTTCTGTTTTCTTTAAAATAATTTGCTTCAAAACATTTTTAAAACATTTATAAAAATTCGCAAACATGCACTTCTCAAAATACGTATATTAAAAAAAAAATTCTTACCTGTAAATGTGGCGTTAAAATTCTCGATATCATCAAATTCGAGGCAAGACTTCGTTACAATTCCGATACTTTCAGTTTCGGATTACTATATACACTGACATACGCGTATTCCGAAAGTCCAGTTCGATTTACACTGACAACCACGTGGGGAAGCGCCGCTTGTAATCAACAACGTCCTTGAAGCTGGAACGCCGCGCCTTTGAAAGTGAAATGACGCTGCTGCTGGCACTTGACGTTGGCGTGCTGCCGACCGAACATAAACTGTCATCGAACGTTCAAGTCGGGGCTATTTTATTTTTGTTTGTTAACAGCCGTTGTCATGACGATGGGATATGAGAGGGGAGGGAGGGGCTATGGAAGACGAGATGCCGCAACGCCATTGGTTAGGTGACTTTTGTTGGTGCGCTTTGGATTTCGTCACTTCGGCGCTGTGTATGTGTGCACGGAGGTGGACCTCCGTCCGCATGGGATTATTTATTTAAGTCCATCCCAAATACGGATTTCCGTTTTATCTCTATTAAAAGTTTGTCCGTTTTTTTTTTAGACGGAAACGTTTTCCGACTCTTCCTTTAGACGGGATGCTAGACCTTTAATTTTTTTTTTTTTTGGAAGTTGTATTTTGTTTACCTTTTTTTTTTTTGTACATTGGAACTGAGTTGGAAAGTAAGTTGAAAATTTAAAAAAAATGAATCTTCAAAATAGAAAAAAGAAATTAATGCAACCATAACGTACCCTCGTTATAACAACTTATTTTTCTTTTCTGCTTCGCTGCAAGGACGCTTGGGTGGGTGGCTGGAAATCACCGGGTAATTAGTGCTAATTGATTAGTGCTAACTGCGTTAACGACGACGAGTCTGGTAATCCTGCGGACTGTAGTTTGAAGATCAAGTGAAAAAAATCCGTAGCTTAAACACAGAAAAAAAAACGGAAAAGGTGAATGTTTCAGGGCCCAGAACAATACCGTTTTCAAGCCAAAAAGAATAACATGCAGTTGAAAGATACGTTAAATAACAAAAACAAGAACACACAAAAGAATGCAATAATCACAAGGTACTTGTGTGTTGGTTGGTAAAACTGTACAACCAAAAACACAGCCAACAAAAAGTTAAGATTTATAGTTTCAAAAAAGCCGAAAGTTCTACAGTTCATTGAAATTTTAATTTTTTTTTTTTTTTTTGCTTTTAATTCTATGCTAGTCTGAACCAATCAGCGAATCTCAGGTGAGGAACGGTACAGATAAATCGTTGGTAGGTAACATCAACGATTGTTGATGTTACCTGTAACTGTAGATTTATCTCTACCGTTCCTATTCGATCATTGCTATCAAAAATTAGCCTGGATTGCGTTACCGTGGATTGCGTAACAATAAAGGGATGCACGTTAGATGATGGTTACGTAACAATACGAGCATACACGAGCTAATGGGTATTTTGTTAATAACCCCAAAATAAATTGCTTCGCGTTGTGCTGTTTTAGTAACAGCGACCTTCGGGTGTTTCTGCATGACTAAATGTGAACGAAATCTTGAAAAATTAAGGGGAAGTTGCAGGGATAAACAAAACAACTGAAGGGTATGCGCTGATTGAGTGAGCGAAGCGAACGAAATCAGCGATTGTTAGTCAGTTTGTGCAAAAATGGGATTGAAGCATCTTAAACAGACGGTGTAACCTAATGTGCGTTCACAGTCCTACGAAAGTTGTGATATCCACCCAAAACCAAAACTGGTGGAATAACCCGCCAAGTTTCCAAAAACGGTAGGCCTTTGAAGCTAGTGATATCATTGAACCAGGAAAAGGCCGCCAAGGTTAATCCTATTAGCCAAGTTAATCGCACCGAATAATACTTTGGACGTTAAATGAAAACTTGAAGATTGCTAGCGCTATAGTAGCAATCTTGTAGTTTTCATTTAAATTTCGAACTATTAGTATGTGCGATTAACTTGGCTAATAGGATTAACTTTGGCGGCCTTTCCCTGGTGGAATGATATCACTACCTTCAAAGGCCGACCGTTTTTGGAAACTTGGCGGAATTTTCTACAAGTTTTGGTTTTGGGTGGATGTTACCTACTGTAGATTTATCTCTACCGTTCCTATTCGATCATTGCTATCAAAAATTAGGCATTAAAGCAAATTTTTGTCTAGATATCCTTCGGCAGATGAAAAGTCAGTATTCGAATGCTGACTTTTCAAGACAAAATTTGCGTTAATGCCTAATTTTTTATATAGGAATGATCCCTACCTATAGCGCGAGAAATCCATAAAGATGGCATAAACAACAACATCAGAATTTTTGAGACGTTTCGGGGCTTTCTGAGTCCCGTTTTCAAGCTACAGTAATTTAATTCCAGCGAAAAGGCGTAAGTCATAACAATCGTGCATTCTGGGAAAAAACCCATGAAAAGGGAAAACGCACAAAATTAAAAATGATAAGATAAAGATAGAAACGGACTTAAGTCAGTATAGAAACTGAAGGAGAGGATTCACTACGTTCCATCGAGTGCAGGTTGGAAATCATGGGAGGTAGATTGGTTCGGCTCGGAATCTGGTTTGGGAATTCCAACTTTTCCACCTATACCATGCGCAATGGCTGTGTGCTGTGACGTCACCATGAGTTAGCCAATGACGAACGAGAACAACGGCTGTTTGGCCATCTGATTGGACTAGCCCAGTCACGTGATGTACACGTCACAGCAAACAGCCATGGCGCGTCGTATAGAGCCCTAATATCAACTTAAATGGCCGGATGAATCTATACCTCCTATTCTTTCTGCCAACCAGCACTCACACAACGGCAGTTAGTGGTCTCCCTATAGAGCAGTGACACGACGTAGTATTATTGTATATAACTCTATGCTGGAGCCTTAATGGGTTAGCTGCAAGGGGCACTGGGGAGAGAAACAAAAGGGCGTCATACTGAAGCCGATGCTGTGAAGAGTGTTTTCTTAGACCTAAAACGCGCAATTTTTGTTGTTGGAGAAAACAACGTTATTTTAAGCCTAAGAAATCCGCTCTTACGTTGTTTTTCCCTCCGTTTTTATGTAGTGTACCTTGTAGTTATGTCCTCCAAAACCCATATTGGTGCCAATATGGCGGCAAATCTCACTGCTTTATAGTCACTTTCCACGTTGATTTAGGCCCGTTTCTTTTTTTAAATTACTATCTTTATTTTATGCGTGTGCTTTCATCCTTTTCATGGTTTTTTTCCCCAAGTGTATGATTTTGTTATGAATTGAGCTTTTTCGCTTGCATTACGTATTTAGTGTTGCTTGATAAAGAGACTGAGAAAGCCCCGAAATAAGGTCTAAAGAAGGCATGCACTGCATACAGCGTCAAAGTTCCATTTGTCATGTGACATTAAAAACTATAGACGGCGTTGATAAAGAGTTGAACTTAGACTGTTTTATCTTGCTACGCGATTTATACAATCCAAGTAAAGGTCGTATCTATGCGGTCCATAGTTTAAATATCACATAAACTGCACTTTGACGATGTACATAATGCATGCCAGGTTTTAACCTTATTTCTACACTTTCTAGCTGGGCACTTGAGTTAAAATAGGGGCCATCCCTAACGAATATTTAAACGAGTATTATAGGCATTAAACGGTAGAGAGTCGTAAGCTGGGTTAGCAGGATAGGCTATATGGGGCGTCGAAATGGGGGCACCAAGACGTGCACACACAAAAATATTAAAAACATAACAGACATTCTTGAGAAAAAAATTAGTGCGAACGTATTTGAGTTTTATCCTCATGCAAACAAGCAAGTTCCTAAAAATAATTACAAAAATGTGTGTACAGACATTAAAGGCACCTACATGCAGCAACGTCGAATCTTCGAGCAATATAAAAAAAAATTGGTAAGTAAAAAATGGAACAAGACCATTCACAGCAGCGCTGCAACAATATTCATAACTAATACGAGATCACGTGATTCACATTAGCCTATCGGATGACGGAAAATCTGTAACGTGGATGCTGTATTTAGAATATGGGGAACGCTATCGAAATGGTGATCAGGTGCCTTTAAGCATCCTCCTCTATTAAAAAAAATCAGTTTACCCTCCTTTCAATCACCTCCCCCCCCCCCCACACACACACACACTCCCCCACCATATGCTTCCAGGAAGAGCTATGCTTTATTTATTTGTACGTTTGTTGAATTAAACTTTACTTTTTTTTGCTCGGAAATATTAATACAGAAAAATATCTTAAACTACCATCCCCTACTTCCAGTTCTTTTATACTCCCCAACTCCCATCATCCCCATCATCCTTTGCACACGTCCAATATGGCAGCTCCCATGTGATGAATTCGTGCAGTGTCGTGTTCTGTTTTTTTTCTTTAACATTTTACCTTTGAAAACGAAGATCGCAAATGTACTGTATTCTTAGCAATTTTAGTAATATAGGAAATATTAGTTTTTTATTCTTAGATGTCTATAAGCTGCGTTTGTTTTACCTCGTGCAATCCATGCTAATAGATTTTTTTTTATTCAGTAGGATCAAGTTTTGTTAGTTGGTTTCCCTCTTGGTTGCAAAATGTGGTTGCTTTATTTTTTGATTTTCTAGAAAGTACAGCAAATGGCATCAAAATCAAAACGAAGTACGCTTTGATTCTGGATTTCTGGGTACTCCGTGTAGCTGTACTATCGTGTAAATCGTATACCCCCAAAACAAAACTTGTTAAGGATTCCCGCCAAGCTTTTCGGCCGTGTGAAGTCGTGACATTAAACTCCAAGCTCTTTCGTTAGTGTAACAGCTTTCGGTTGACTTATAATGACGTTTGAGACTTGAACATTTTATAATTTCTTATATGCAAATTTCACTAGAATCACTGAGTTGGAAAGCAATCATAAGACTAATATTTATTTATTTATTTATTTGTTTATTTTTTAGTATTATTATTAGCATTAGCCTATATAATAAGTTGAAACTGAAAGTACTTAGATTTCATTAAGGGCTAAAAATGTGTACATCATATAGAAAATATTATCCTCAGAATTCGACAAACTGTACCTTTTTCAAAATTAAAATATGATAAATAATAAAAGAAAACTAAATCTTTATAACGCTTAGATCGGCTCACAACTAAGGTATGGATCCATCAAATTACTACTAATTCTTATTTCAACCCTGCATTAAAAAAAAACAAAACACTAGAAGTAAATGTGAATGGCTGAAAATACTATCATGGAGAAACTCTTATGGCAAAAGAACTATTGAACATTTTATACCTGCAAGTTTTAATCAAACACCTGGTACACTAAAAGGATTTAGTAGTTCCACAATTATGCGATGGAAAATTAAAAAGCGGCTATTTTTGCATTGAATTTATAATTATTTCCTTTTAAGGCAGGTGTAGTGGGACTTTTCATTGTTTTTTGATTTTACTTACCTAAACCATACGCAATGGCTGTTTGCTGTGACGTCACCATGAGTTAGCCAATGACGAACGAGAACAACGACTGTTTGGCCGTCTGATTGGACTAGCCCAGTCACGTGATATGATCGTTACAGCAAACAGCCATGGCGCGTGGTATAGGGAGACCTTGTGTCTCCTGTGCACTGTAAATGGAATTTTTATGTATATTCGTTATTGGTGCATCTATCCTCTTTTTAGTTTTAGTATAGTAATTCGATTTTTTTTTATTCCTGTATTATAAAAAATTAGGTAGCACATACAAACGTCCAGTTTCGTGCTACCTGCTAGTAATAAATTGTTATTATAATTGTTGTCATTATTGTTACTGGCTTTGAAATTGATCACAACTGGAAACGATCATATTGAAACTTAATTCTAATTTCTAAATACAGACAAATAACCCCAACGCTATTTGTGATCAAGGATTATATAAACAAAACTGTAAAAAAAAATCTATGAAGCTTGGATCCTATCCAAAATCAGATATGAGTGCAACATCTTTGAGTCAACTTCAACTAATTTAATTAAGAGTCTTCAAAGATCCATGAACATAGCAATGAAAGTTCTTTTGAGCAAAAGAAACGGAAAAATTACAAAGGCAATGTCTCTTGGCAATGTGTCCGTTACTCAACTTTACTCAACGTTACAAGTATACAATTATTACAAATAATCATTATGGCTCTTCTTACAAAACCTTTCAACTCAGAGCCTGAAGAACCAACAACGTATGGTTGCAGACTCCATCGTAGAGAAATTCACGTGGGGAAAGAGTCAAGTCTTACATTATTCCATCCTTATTCAACGAAGTTCCATCTTGTTTAAGAAATATTAACAGTGCTAATAAAATGAGAAAACACGTAAAAAGCTCGATATTGGAAATTATACTGAATGTAACGTACTGCCTTTTTAAAAGACGTAAACCTCTTTGAAATTGAGGACTCGTACCTCGTATCCTTTTACTTTCAATGGAAGTAAATGTATAAAGATGTAAATACAGATGTAAAGATGTAAATACAGGTAGGCTATTTTTGCGTGGGTTTTTTTTCCGACCAACGCATTCTGAGGACTAGAAAAGTAAAGTTGTAAAAAAAAGTGTTCGGTCCATATTGACCTTGGAACCTGGAACCTTGGGAACTGGATTTTGCCTTTGTTTTTGTGAACACAGTTGTATCTACCAAAATGACATCCAAAAATGAATGGACGGAGGTGGGGGGGGGGGGGGGGCACCGTCCCCAAGGTCCCTAGATTTTGGGCGCCCTTGCTGGACCCACATTACTATTCTTCAATTTTTTATTTTTTAAAGACGATGTAACGTCTTAAAATTCTCATCTTGCCTCGACCAAATCTTTGAATATTACTAACATCCTCCGATTATGGTCTAGCGTGTAAAAATCGGGATTTTGAACCCTTTTTAAGGCCAAAACTACCAGGATCAACAAATAATCAGAGTTGTTAATGCGTGCGTGGAACGAGATCAGCGAATTCCTAAAACTTCAACCTTTGCAAGAATGCAGTTACAGGTAGAATCCGTATTACCGTTGTAATTATATACCTAACAGGCCTCGATCAACAGCTTTTGCTGCGTTGTTCTTGTTATTATTTTTGTTATTCTCAGGGCGTAGTAGGTATTTGTCTTAACAAGACGATTCGTCATTTTAGTAATATACGCCCACGCATCGTGACGGCACCTGCCGCTTCTTCCGGTGCGATTACTGATAATTACTGCATGACGCGTTTTAAAATGTCTTTCTCCTTGAGAGAAAAGGACCTCCTCAAAGTCAAGGAAGTGGTCAAGACGGTCAGTTTAACGGAAATTCCTTTTTTTTTTGTGGTCGTGTTATTCAACAGTAGGTGTGGACTGTTGTTAGTTGTAAACTGCTTAACACAGGACACTGAAAGCAGCACTGTGAAGACGATGTGTATACTGAGTGTGTACCTTATCAGCCTTTACACGAGTTGTGTACTGAGAGTACACAATTTGTGTACTGGTAGAACACAATCTGTGACGAGAATGTGTACTGTTGCTGCACAGACTGTGTACTGCCAGTACACAACTCGTGTGGAGGCTGAGAAGGTACACATTCGTGTGTATACTGTCAGTCCACATCGTCTTCAGAGTGAGTGACTATACTATCAGCTGGAAAACTTGAAATAATCCTACGATTAGAACTAGGGCTGCGACAATGAAACGTTTTAAGTGAAGATGAAAATTCCACGTATAGTCTTGAACAATTTCAGAAGTTTTTAAATGAAAACAGATTCATTTTTTGCTAGACCATGAAAAACAACGCATAATCCTTTAAGTTCCGAACTAAGTCTACTGTTTTTTGTTTTTTTTTCGTATATGTTTTTTTTTTTTAGGACGCTGGAACTGAAAGGGTTATGCAGGGCCAAAAAAAAAAAACAAAAAACATTGAATGACCATTTCAGTCACGAATTATGTCTGGTGATTTTTTTTTACTTTACTTTTTTACTTTAGGTCTGTTGCGGGATTCGAGTCGCTTGGTTTGGAGACGAGAACTCGGACCACAGGGCTGTCACTGCTCGCTTTGCTCGGGGACCCTGGGGCCCCCTCACATAGCTTGCAGCGTGCGTATGGCTTACGTTTCTGTCCCGTCTACTTTATGTCCTTAAGG
>JAHWFP010062368.1:0-13096 GCA_023313725.1 Lithobius niger
CTCCATGTGTATATATTTTAATGGAAAATACATAGCATCCCAAACAAGAATAATGAAGATGATGGAAGGTTGGAAGGCTTGACATTAAAGGGCAATTACATCCATTTTGACATGCATATTTGACTTTTGGATCACTTACACAATAACTAAAAACAAGAGTTGCGGTAAGATACGTTACGTAGGTCCGATATAACAATTTAATTACTTCATCACCAAAACACGACACGGAGGTCGCCATTATTTTGCTGGAACGCGCATAAATTAATGCCGACAGACGGATCTCTTCGATTTCGACTCGCAGCCGATTGGGATAAATATTGACTGTGAGGAGCTCAAGCGTCTGACAGCCTTAGCTGGCCACTACACTGCCGGCCAGCTACGGCCGTCAGAAGGCATGAGCTCCTCACAGTCAATACAGCTATCTCAATCGGCTGCGAGTCGAAATCAAAAAGTGACATCTGTCGGCATTAATTTCTGAGCGTTCCAGCAAAACAATGGCGATGTCCGTGTCGTGTTTTGGTGATGCAGTAATTAAGTTGGTAATTAAATCGGACGTAAGTAACGTATTGTTACCGCGATTCTTGTGTTTAGTTATTGTGTAAGTGATCTAAAAGTCAAACATGCATGTCATAATGAATGTAATTGCCCTTTAAATATGTTTCAACAATGCATTATTTTTCACTGTTGCATTTAACATGTAACAAATTGACGTGAAGAATTAGGGCCACTTTCACAACATGCTACTAATGGCAGCTAGTAGGTGTATCGGGCAATTCATCGCCTATGCGGCAACTGGATTGAAATTGCAAGCAACTTGGCCACTACCATCGCATTCTTGCAGCTCAAAGGAATAGCATATAGCTAGGAGGTGAATCATATAAATATGTTAATACGATGCTGTGCCCACGCATTTATTTTTTCAGTTTTGTTACCGTATTCTTCGAATGAACTGCTCCAGATCGCAGGGTGTTTCTCCACTTCATATAGTGATCATATCGTTGGCATTAATTTTTTCGTCGACTAACTTAATAAATTCTTTGTTTTTTCGTGCTTTTTTGGCCCTTATTGAATATCGAAACAAAGCCTTAAACCGTCCGTCTAGCATCACACCCCCAGGTGCTTGCAAGCGAGAATTAGGCAACAAGTAACACAGTAGCTCTAGCCCACATTTGAAAAAATATCCAGACTCGAGTCGGAGCAACTATACCAATTGTGGTGACTTGTCGCACGACTGAGCAACTTGTAAACAACCGATTGCCGCCCAGACAGCCGCAATCGTCACGTATGAAAGCCATCAATAAAACAATGCTCTGCTAAAAGTTGCGTCCACCACTACTGTCCTGCAAGTATTTTATGATCGGCTACGTCTTGCTGGAGGGGGCGACTTTAATCGACGGCCGCCATTGTTTTTTATAACCATTTTGGATATCAACAAGGCACTCTGCTACCAAAAAAGTACAATCGATTATCTGTGTTCGTTCTGCGGTGAACTCAAGATAGGCCGCGGACACTTTAGCTGCATCTTGTGAAATCAGCCTTACCCTAAAAAAAATGTATTGTCAATTTCATGTATGCTGAATTTTAGACAAAAGTCGCAAAACCAACCATCAAGTCTTGAAACGACCTTTTTAATTTTGAAGAAGTACGCAACTTGCAGCAAGTTAACATGGTTTTCAATTTATTTGTTTGCTTAAAAAGGATTAATCTTTGAGTGCTATAAATTTTGCAGTTTAATTCCTGTGTGTAGATTTTTTTTCTTGTTTTTGTCTGCGAGACGTTTTGAGGAAAATAAATCTCAAAGGAAAAGTGTTAACCACGAAAAAGGACTAAGTTCGGATGAAACATATTGTTGCGATTGGGAACAGAAATTAAAAAAAAAATTATTTTGTGGCGCAGTATGCTGTGTTGAAAGATACCTCCTGACCGGTAAACGAGTTGCCACAAGTACCATCAGTGGTACTAATGACGTCATTCCGAGATGGTTCGTTTCCATCTTCCGCATGACATTGCTCGTCAATTGGGCGATAAGTCTGTCCTCCTGTCCGGTGTTTTTCATTTTTTGCAGGAGGAACAGATGTATGACAAGATTTAGATTAGGGGTTTGAATAACATATCTGTAATGTGTGGTGCAGTGGCAACCCGGACCACTGCACTGTGACTGAGGTTGGTGCTAATGACCAAGTTGTCGACGCGCCATTAAGCCTCAACCCCCCCCCCCCCGCCCAAGATGGTGGATCGTAAGTGAAATGTCCACATTGTTGGACGGTTTTAGTGTATTTTGTGTTTTAATATAGTGAACAAGACATTAATAAATTGCCGAAAGTTGTATAAATTATGTCTCCCATGTACTTGTGGCAACTCATTCACCGGTCAGCAAGTATGTTTCCACAAGGGAACAGAAAATCGTCACTAGCCAGCCAGGAGTAATAGGAACCACTAATCGTCTTTCCCATTCACAAAATTATTGAACGTTGCCAACCATCCTATTAAGCTTGACGATCGATGAAGCCTAATTTGCTCACCGCAATATTACGACTTGATAATTAGATAAACTGCCACTAAAACTAGATTAGATTAGGGGTTTGAATAACATCTCTGTAATGTGTGGTGCAGTGGCAACCCGGACCACTGCACTGTGACTGAGGTTGGCGCTAATGACCAAGTTGTCGACGCGCCATTAAGCCTCAATCCCCCCCCCACTAAAACTGGTCTCCCCTTTTCCAAGTATCTCACGGAATCACGTTTATAACTTATGATTTCAAATCTGAAATCTACAAATTGGATTTTCTCTCTCGTTCTCCAATCTATGGTTTCTATTTCCCACAACTGGTGACAACACGAGTTCATTTTTGGATCCCTGATGGTCTACCCTTCCTAGCTAGCCTCTTTTTCTGTTTTTTTTTTTCATCTTATTATCCGTTGGTCATCCATTGGTGTTCGTTACAGTAAAAGAAAGGTTACACGTGTCCAGAAGACCACGAAATCGTGAAGGGTTCGAATAAAAAAACCGTAGGCTGGAAATAAACACTTACGTCACTGTGAGAGCTTGTCAAATAATAATTTCCAGCCAACCACAACTCAACGACTTAATTAAATTAATACAGCAAGCGTTTTTCTGCCTAGCAGCCATCTTACAGGCACCGCTCGTTCTCTTTCTTTCTGTCACACACCAAGAACTTTCTGTTTGAACTTGGTGGTACACGATAGAGGATTACAGACAACTTCAAATCGAGGGCAGCTGGAATGTGCCAGAGCGTGTGCGGTTCCTGTAGATGGCTGCTAGGCAGCCTAAAGCTTGTTCTGTTTAATTTAATTTATTCTTAGCACTGTGGCTGGCTGGAATTTATTAATATAGCTATAAATGTTTACACGGGAGACAGAAAAATTGTCACTTTTCAATGATGTGTGCATGGATGTAAAACATGCTCCTGCAATAACGGAGATGTACGTTCGCTTATGTGATATGAGGTAGATGCACTTCGACTGCCTAAAAGTAAATCGATTCTAAAATTGTCGATTATATGACGTGGTCATCGTGGCTGAGTTGTGAGAGAGTTCAGCCTGGTTGCTGAAGGTTTGCGGATCTGGTCGAACCCCTGGAAAGGGGACCTTGGCAAAGTCTTCGCCAGGACTGTCGGCCAGGGTAGCGTGAGAGGCTGCTGTGCTCCTTCAGCGGCTATGGTAACTATTCTGGCCAATTCTGGACAATCTTACGGCCCCTACGATGATCGGAGGTTTCCGGGATCGAATCCCCGGGTTGGCACCTCCCTTTACCAGATATTTCTTCTTCAAAATTGAGCCGGTTCTGCCATACAAGCATTAAGTTGCTTTGGCTGACTTAAGGCTCAAAGAAAATAAATAAAAAATTAACGTCTATATGTTTTTTTTTTTTTTTATCCACATGCTGTTGTTAGGTACAGCTAAAAAAAAAACTGCGCTGTCACAAACAAGAGACTGGATTTATTAACACTGTCGATAGCTGTGTTAAATTCTCTGTGTTATATCTGTGGCGATAACTGTGTTAAATTCTCAACTTTTCAAAAGCACCTCTAACACCTCTTAACTTTTAACACCTCTGTGTTAAATTCTCAACTCCGTCAAAAGTAAACATCTTTAAACCAAATTTGGAATCTAGCCTTGACTAGTCAAAGCCTGTCTGCAGTCCAAAAATTTTGAAATTCGGTCCAGCCAAACCCGAGATTCAGAGAGGGGCCAAATAGACAACTTCTTCTTCTGCTTCTGCTTCTTGTTGTTGTTGTTGTTGTTTTGGGGATGCTGTCGTCTGTCCTCTCTACAGGTCGAACAGTCCTATAAAGCTCGTTCTTAGTTCATTTTATAGGTATTGCTCTGTAGATGTGCCCTTTTCATAAGGCCTTTTCCAATTGGTGAAGTGGTTCAGGGGTTACGGAGCTCTAAACCACCAGATTGATTGTTTTACATTGTTTTAAACATTGTTATTATGCAATAATGCCAATTAGCAAACGCCAGCTGCAAGACATAGACTGAAGATTAAAGGATTTGTTTCTATTGTTACCATTGGCGATAGCCAGGTTAGTAAGGGTCATCCTAGGGTCTCTTGTGTTAAAATCTTAGCTTTAATCGTCAACTGTACTGTTTTACAGTTTAGCTGCAATTCTAAAAGTAACACGAATTCATAAACAAAAACGGAACGTTAAATGTGTAGAGTAAGGATCTAAAAGTCAAAACCTAGAAGGAACACGGACAAGCTTTGACAGTCAGAGTCTAGGTGTAAAATTTTGTCAGTAAGAGGTTGGTAAGCATTAGACCCTTACTACCCGGTGTCCAGCAATAAATACATTTTGACGAAAAACTGGAAATCCTCTTGTAAAGCCCATGCGATGATCAAGTGGTAGTATGGTTATACGTTTCCTGCTAATAATTCGTTGAAAATTATTTTTCAATTTAGTAACATGCCAGCATATTCGTAGCAGAGAGCATTATGGTAATCCTCTACCATAAATCTATGAAATATATTAAAAAAAAACTAAAGCATCAAAAGACAAAATGCCAACCTTCACAAGAAAATTGTGTTATTAAAGTTCCATAACAATATTCTAAGAACAAAGAAAACCTGCTACAACCGTTCATACACACGTTCTGTCCGAATAGACTAGAACTAAGCTAACCACCGGGTAGTAAGGGTCTAATGCTTACCAGCCTCTTACTGACAAAATTTTACACCTAGACCCTGACTGTCAAAGCTTGTCCGTGTTCCTTCTAGGTTTTGACTTTTAGATCCTTACTCTAAACATTTAACGTTCCGTTTTTGTTTATTAATAACTGTGTAGCCAAAGGAAGGAAAACTATCATAATTATACTAGAACAGACGGTTCAATTACAAACAGGTCAATTCAGTTGGAAATAAAAGGAAGAGTTGCGCTTCTCTTATTGGTTTGCTTTTGAAAAATAGTGAGGCCAACAGTCATGTGATTTTATCTTCGAAATACAACGTACTATTTAAAGTATTTATCTCGTGATGTTCGCAGTGCTTCGTGCGTTTGTGTTTAAATTCTACAACGCATATTTTGAATTCTCTTACCGTGTTTTAAGCCGGACTCACCTGCTAATCCTTGGGCGACAAACATTTGATGGAAAATTCTACACTAACTATTCAACATTGTGGCATAACTTATATCTGGATTAAACAGAACGAAAAGCCAATGGGCTCGTGATGGGCTAAATAAAGGCGAATGAAAACCTATTTACGTTACCTCTTGGACTTATATGTAAGACTGTCTGAGAAGGGGATCGAATCCACAACCTTTGAAATCAAAGTCCGTGGGTTCGATTTCCGCCCCCACCCCCTTCCCACTCGGGCAGTCTGAAATATAAGTCCAAAAGGCAACGTAAATAGGTTTGCATCCGTATTTGTATAACTTATATGAAGACAGGAAAGTTGGGGCAAGAAATATACAAAATGTAAGTCGAAACACGACTTACCTCTGGTCGAGTGGTGAGGCAGGGACAGGAAATTGGAATATTAGGTAACTAATAAGTTACAACTCTCAAGCTACGCTAAGCTCCCTACGATGGTGATCGAGCAGTGACAAACATTTCATCACATTTTTTTTGAAATAATGTTTTATAAACGAGAAAGAATCGTAACACAGCTCATTGCTTGAGCCGAGTCTTGTATTTGCTTAATCTTGGGGCCTTGCACTTAGAAAGGTCAGATAAATCGACTTATATTTAAATATATATATTTTTTTTGTGTGGGGGGGGGAGGTCTTTTGACTTCTCCTACAGCAGACAAAACAACACCTTTGTAATTCGATTTGGTAAAGAACATCGAACTGACTATTTTGTTCTTCGTCCGACCTTTCTAAGTCAGTTAGAGCAGGAATTTTGAAAATGGGAATGTCGCATAGATACACACTGTTGTTGAGCGAGACTTTCCCATTCAGGTATTACTTGGCCCCATTCAACAGAGAATTTGAAAGTCCTTACCCCCAGGTTACCTTTTCCCCTAAAATGGTGACATTCAATTTCCAGTGCGCTTTTGAAGTAAGTGGCCCGTTTGTCAGCGCTTCACGAACTAAGCATATACTACTCTACGTTTAATAGTAACTGAACTGGATTTTAAACCGATAGCAGTTTACTACAACGAATATTTTATCGTCTTGTGTAATTTACTAGGCCTAGATCTTTTTTTTTTCAAATTTCTTTACATTATAAATATAGCACAAGTAGATCGCTTTAAGCTATTCTCCGTAGCAGCCATTGCCGAACTCCAGCTCACGAAATGGGGGGGGGGGATGAGGCTTAATGGCGCGTCGACAGCTTGGTCATTAGCGCCAACCTCAGTCACAGTGCAGTGGTCCGGGTCAGAGCTCACGAAATCAGAGACGCAAGTATTAGCAGTGCAGTCAGTCCGGTGATTGTTCGAACTTGCTTTCAGACAATAGACTGCGGCCTTGCAGTGCTGGAAACACCGGTTCTCGTCAGATCCCCGAAGTTAAGCAGCATTGGCTGGATTGATACTTGGGTGGGTGACCGCCTAGGAATCTGGCTGTTGCTGACATAGGGCCTTGGCTTCGGCCAGATGTCCAGGAGTGGTTAACGCTCGCTAAACCCTTACCTTACAGACAATAGACATGCAATGGGCAAATCAAATATCTCTATCTTTAACGTGAGAGGCGAGAGTTTCTGTAGCTTTCACGTCATAATGTGCGGATTTAATTGATCTTAATCGGCTTTATGGACGTTTCAATTCAAAACGTAAAGCTTCATGTCAAAAGATAACTAATTGGCGATCTGCAGGGCGTTTAGGAGCGAGTGACATTCGAATACAACAATTATTTTACGAGAAGGATAAATTTGGAGTATGTCACAATTAATATTCAAATTTTCAAAAATTGTTTATGTTGCATGTCAGTTTCCAAAATTTGTTAACGTATCAAACGTCCCATTAAGTCACCTAGATGATACTTGGTGTTCATTCTGGTTGAGAGCCTCATTTGGTGAAATAGTATGTTCCTTTTTTTCTGGGGAGGTGGGAGGGAGGGGGGTTCTGCAGTATGTAGCTGTACGGTAGTTTTCTATATTCGTTGAGTGCGCGTTTCTTGGCAACGAACGTCATACTACTTCCTTAAGTATCTATTCTTCGAAGCGACATTGCGTCCATTTTTTATTGCCTTTTCGTAATGAACAAAGTGCCCTTTTATATGGTTCTATTTTATTTTCATTTTTTATTAACGGGAAAGGGTAATAGATCAAAGTAGTGACCAGTGCGGGCAGTTTACTGCTTTTATGCGTCAGTTATTGTGTACAGATCTATTGCACTGTCAGATTAAACTGCAAACCAAAGAAGAACTGCCGTTTATGGTTGCTTTTTTCACACGAATCTGTATTTTTTCCCCCTTTTACACTAATAGCAACTGGTTTTAAGAGAGCTGAATGAAGTCACTGCAGCCAATCTCATTATTTTTTCTTTCGGTTAGTTGTGCATTTTTTTTTGTGAGCCCTAATAATGTGATTACGTTGTTCAAGGTGAAGATGGGTGAGTGAATATCTAATTCAAAAACCGCTGTAAATCATTTTCCATCGCCATCTTTATTAAGATATCCATCATGATAATCCTTTAAAAAATTGACGGAAAAGATTGATCTATGCCACCGATAACGAATATGTTAAGATGCATACTCTGATTAAACTATGAACACGATAAATATTGAATTATATATGGGCGGTAAAACTTATAATTTGTAGCGTTAAAATTTTGTAAATGATTAAGTCGGATAAATTAGAGGAACTCATTACTTTTTCCCCTTTTTTCCTTAAGTTTTAGTACACTTAATCCATATTCCTCCACGTACTTTTTTCCTCAACATGGAAACTTTAATATCCTGAACGATTTCCACATCAAGTGCTTCTCGAACTAAACGTAATGACGACCAAATTGTATTTTTAAATCGAGAGCAGTTTTGATACGACGGATATTTTTATCGTTTCATTTCATTAACGTTTTTTTAAATTCGTTAAATATAAATTAAATAATAGTCATTGGTGAGAATCTCGCGGTTATCGATTTTTAACCCACGGCTGCGATGATCTGCCCGGCGAGACTATGCAAATATTCTCACCATTAAATAATTTATACCACGGTTGGGACGTCAAGCTAACTCGTATTTAATTAAAACGTGTTTGTGTTTTGTGAAAACTGCTTCAAGAAAACTGTGATCAATCAGTATCTCAATATGAAAGAAGCTCATCCCATTTTAGTTTGTGGTGGGGGAAGTGTGTGATAGACGGACGAGTCCTTTGACTCAACTTTGTGGAGGAGGGGTGGGGTTTCGACAGGCGCGTCGGTGGCAAGGTTTCACGCTGAAAGCTCGCTCGTGTTTATCGATGATGTTTTGAGCGAATAATTCGATATATGAGGCAGCAGGGATAAAATGGCATTGCTGGACATTTAGAATAGGTAAGTAATTCGTTTTGTGCGTTTGTTGTTTGAAAATTGTTTCAAAATTCCGGTAATAGACCAATAGATGTATCGCTATGAATGAAGGTCATTCCATTTTAATTTGTGGAGGTTGGAGGGGGGAGTTAGACGGAGTTAATCAACTTAGTTATGGGCCGGACATGTGAGAGTAAGCAGGTATAAGAGTTCATTCGGCACATCCTGCAAGTTAAGTAATTCCTTTTGAGCGTTTTTATTGCGTCACGTTTTTGAACGCTGTATTTGGTTGTTGGTGTGTGCGTTCCTGGTCGCGTGATCCGGAAGTGCCAAAAGTGTGGATTATCGGCAAAAGTGTGGAGTGACTTGATAACCCACACTTTTTGCGATGACGCACACTTCCACTCACGGTTAACGAGATTTAACCTACGGAAATTTAGCATGGCGTTGAGTTAGCGTGACGTCACAGCCGTGGTATAAATACAGTTAGTTAAATTTCGCTAACTATAATTTGTGTGGTTGCAAGTATGAGTACTCTAAAATGACTGGTGCTCCCAAAGAAGCGTACGTAGAAGGAGACGTCACTAAGATGCATAGTGATGTGTTGCAAGTTGGGAGGCGGCAGAGGAGTCCACTTAATTGGCGACAACGTTTGAATGGCGTTTTAATACAACGGAGAAAAGTTGTCTCTAAGTGAGCTATAAATCTTGATTGATGCAAACATCAAACTCTAAAAATGAACGGAACATATGTTCAAACTTTTGCCTGTGCTCCATAATATTTAACAAATCGTTTTACAGCTTAATTGAAATCGTGCATATTGGCAGTAAGTCTTCACGCTACTCGTCCGGCTTCAGTTTGTCTGCGACGTTATCGACTTGAGATAAGTGTATAGTATACTGAACATCGAATTTGTAACACTTTTTTGCCAAACAAGCAGTTATTTTTCCTCGACCTATTACCCTAATTTTATCCCGACCATTATTAACATGATGCGTTATTAATACCGTATTCGCATGGTTGCCGCCTTTACGATGTGGCGACTTGTTTACCGACACAAAGGTAACTCACTTTTAGGAAATAACTAAATACAGATGCAAACCTATTCACGTTGCCTTTTGGACTTATATGTCAGACTGCCTGAACGGGGAATCGAACCCAGGACCTATGGAACCAAAGGCCAAGGTCCTACCGCTGAGCCAGACTGACACGGCCCAACGGTAGGGCCTTGGCCTTAGCGGTAGGACCTTGGCCTTTGGTTCCAAAGGTCCTGGGTTCGATTCCCCGCTCAGGCAGTCTGACATATAAGTCCAAAAGGCAACGTGAATAGGTTTGCATCTGTATTTAGTTATTTCTTGTGAGCCTTTGGCTTTCCCGTCTTTAATCACTTTTAGGAATTAGGAATTATTGATTCAAAATCAGATGTAAACTGTTTATTTTTATTCTGGTCACGTTATGGTATTTTTTCGGTTACCACGTTTTCTTTCTTTTATGTTACCCCCTCCTACGAACAGGCAAAGGTATTGTAGTAATCTTCCTCCTCTCCACCCCCCCCCCCCTTCTCACTGACAGTTTTTGATCGAACACAATCTCTCTCACATGTTTTCTTTGCTGCTCGTAGGCGAAAACCTCCAAAAAATGAACCACATTTGCCAACCCAGACTTTCACGCCACACTTTAATGTACCTTTTTCTCTCTTCACACAAGCAACCACCAGAAATGTAAAAGTTGTGATCGGTTGTTCAGAAATACAGCGTGAGTCATTCACGATGGCAGTTGGTAAGGTCCTGGTACGAACGAACGAACGAAAGGTAGTCATACGCAGTAGACGTCAAACGGAAGTCGAGAAAAAAGGCATGTCGTCGGCTTCGCGAGCGCAAATGGGAGACTGGCTGTGGAGAGAAAGACCGCCTAGCCGCTTCGGTGATTACCAGCTTCTCAACCTGGACGGTATCGTAGCCGAAAATCAGTTGGCAAGGGGGGCAGTTTCCCCTTATCTGAATGGCGGGCCGCCGAAGACCGTGGAAATGGCGGCAGTGGCACAGAGCAGACGTAGGAGCATACACTGTGAGAGTGAATGAGAGTGGGAGGGAGAAGGCAGTGCTGCTATTCCTGCACATTCCTTGTCACACGGAAACGAGCCAACCTTACGGTGCTCGTCCGTTTGGAGTAAGCGGTGTTTCTAACCTTTTTTCTCCGCTTTTTTCTCCTCCCTCGAATGGCAAAGCGCGAGCCCAAATGGTTCACTTAGCGCCAACTTTTCTCCGTTGTAAGAAACGCAATTCAAACGTGGTCGCCAATTAAGTGGACTCCTCTGCCTCCTCCCACCAGCAACCCGTCCACCACCCACTCCCACCACCTCCACCCCTCAATAAACCGATTTTCCGCCTACTTGTCTCCACAGTAGTAGAACTGGGGGATGGGGAAGGTAGTTCGTACAAGACAACTTTATTTTTTTCTTCCCCTTTCTTTCTTGCTCGTAGCCACATACAGACGATGGTCATTTGTTTTCTTAAAGCAACTGCACGAACTTTTAGAACCCGACAAGCAACGGGAGTTTCCGGGCCTGGGCATTTCTAAGCTGCCCGCATCCCCTGTCGTTAGCATGATGGCAAGGTAGCCATCAGCGTTGCTCGTAATGACCCTTCGCTTCCATGAGGCCGCACTTTAATTTCCTTACTACGAAGGGATTACAAAAGCTTGCTAAGGCTACTTTGGACCACCAAGAGTCTTGTCTCTAGCCGTGAGTTTGTTGGGCTAGCCGTTACCGTAAACGGGGGGGGGGGGGGGGGGAGCAAAGGCCGACCCTTGCCACCATCATCCGCTGGAACCCATGGACCGTGAGGTGTCTGGACTGTATTAAAAATTAATTAACGCCTAAGGTGAATGGCGGTTGGAGTAGGTTACAGGCCATGGGAAATTGAGCACTTTCACTTCAAATGAAGTTCGTTGCCTTAGAGAACTTCTTAAATAAAGTGGGAACCTTTCACGGGATAAATTGCATCTCCTGATATCAAAAAGTTGATAGGGGAATATTGGAATAAAAGATGCTGTGTAGTTTCATAAATTTATCACACGAAAATATCAGTAACGGAAGTTTTGAGTTAATTTCGCAATTTCTTCACTAAAAAACAAAAAAAAAAATTAATCTGTAACAAGCCATTTTCCAAAAATCTGTTATACTCACTATTTTTTTTCTGAATCGTTCTCCTCCCTAAATGGCAACTTTCGTTAACCCGTTACTAAGGCAACCGCAATCTCATAGAGGGTGGAATATGTGGTAATTTGAGCAACACATTTTTTTTTAATCGATTGGTTGGCTGGTTTAAAGGGAGCTGTCTTTTTTATTTTTGAGTCAAGAAGTGAGGTTGGGTAAGACGGAATTAAATTTCACAAATGCGCTTGCTTGGTTTTTTGAAACTTAGGGTAAAACTACTTTGGGAATGGAGCATATTTTTCGGTAAAGGAAAAAACTCACAGTTATTAGATTTCCGAGGTTTAGTGCTTTTAATTTGTACGAATTCTTAATTTTGAACCATTTTATTTTGGTCAGGCATACATATTACTTTGATATGCTGTACCTCTCTCTAATTATTTAGATTCTAAATTAATCGTTATGACTACAACCAAAGAAGCTCTTAGATCGCATGTAGGGTAAATGAACTTAACATTGGTTTGACCTTGTTGTTTGTTGCATTTTTGTGTGAAATATTCTGCAGTGTTAATTTAGTAACACATTAAGGACCGAAGCTGAAATTGAAAAAAAAAATATGCACGAGCCCCATTTCACTGAATATTCAGTGCAATTAAAACTGGATCGTACGTTTCTGTTATCCAAAATTAAGTATCAGTTCTGGGGATGGGAGGAAGACAATGAAAATATAAATCAAAATAGGGTCTGTGAAGCCCAGCTAAGAAGTCGGGGGAGGGGGGGGGGTCCGGTAAACTCCCTATAAATCCCTAGGAGCCCGGTAAAACAAATAATTTTCAGCAATTGTAGTGCCTCTTAAATGTTTAAAATAGACAATTTTCAAAATTTGTTCAACTGCAATAATTTTTCGACTGCAATTTGTTTGCTTTTACAAATTTACTCTCATCATCAGATCCACATTACCCATTACCCCATTCAGTATACACCACTGTTTTGACTGAAAATCTGTGATGTTTCTAGTTTTCTAG